>JAPYZR010003916.1:0-13244 GCA_030522945.1 Trichopria nigra
TGTTAATGTACATATGTTTATAAAAATAATTTTTTTTGACACATTGTAATAATATTTTAAGGTTAATACCCCTGAGGAGGACAATAAATTAATTGTCGAGAAAAAATAAAAGTAATGGAACTGATAATAATGGCCGATTAATCTTATCCTGAATATAATTATGCAGAAGTACAAAATATAAAAAATATAAAAAAAATAAATAAATATACTTTTTTACTATTATACTTTCAATATTAAAAATTTTATTTTATCTTAAAAATTCTTATAAATTTTGCTGGGTTTTAAAAACCTATAAATTAAAAATAAAAGAAATTATTAATAATTAATATGAAAAACGTGTTAAAAATGATAAAATGGATAATAAAAAGAAAATGTTGTTTTTGAAAAAATGTATGTAATTAACCCTCCTGAAGACTGAGTAGTCCATTCAACTTTGATAGGAAGAGATTATCCAATGATGTTGTCACGCATCGGCACACCTTAAACCAATCGAAAAATTAATTCCAAATACAGGTAATAATCGTGGACGTTGGGGTATGATATCGTTATAGGTGTCAATATTCAATATAAAACCGAGATGGTAATACTTTGCAAACATTGATAAAAATGAAGTAAAAATATATTAAACCCAACATAAAAATCAGTCATCGTTTTCTTGCAAAATAAAAATACACCATTACAAATATAAAATGAAACAATAATAAAAGAATTCAATACAGTTATATGTAAATATATATACATATAGTGAAATGATACGACAGAAAACGACCAACGAAAATCGTGTAAAATTCCAAACATAATATTGTTCAATCGTACTTTACCTACAATTTTTTACCTAACCTATAATTTTTCTACGACATATACACACTATTGATCCAGATTTTTTTTCTATTTTTAGATTAGACTCGTTCCGGTTTGATAAGCAGCATAACTTATTATCGGGAATGCGCAATATATATAGAGAAATCGCGCAGAGTTTGCAAGGTGAAGGAACTGTCGTGGTGCGTATTCCAAAATTCAAACATTCTCGCAAGCGAGGTAAACGCGATATCCGCGATGAATGACTCAGCTCGTGCGCGCGCGTGTGTGTGTGTGTGTGTGTGTGTGTGTGTGCGTGCGTACACGAACGGTGTCCCTCTGTCTCACTCGCACTCACGCGTCTTTTCATATCAGCGCGCCTCTTTCTTCCTGTCATGCACGTAACAAGAAACTTGCTCGCTCATTCTGAATTTAGAGGGGCAAGATACTCGGCCAATTCGACCCGGTCTATTCCTAGACGAACCTAACCCTCCGCGTACGAGTATTCTACGCGAATGGCATCCGAGACCGATCGTTTCAGTGAAATTTTTATCACTTTCGTATTCGCCGTTTTATAGTCAATTGTTCCGTAAGATTAACTTACACCATGCCATGAACGTTATTCAGGGTTTGGAATCTGAAAACGGAGGATTTTTCAATTTTTATTTATATATTTTGATTTGTATCTAATTTTATATATGCGTATGTCATAACTGATCTGGATTTTGTCTTGATCAAGGTTGATGATAAAAGAATGAAAGATAAAATTGAAAGATCTTAAAACGAATGTCATTTGAATATGTTCGAAAAGGTAAATTTATACATATTTAACCTCACTTTCAGGGGGTCCTAAAGTAGAACAATTACCGACCGAGTATTTCAAGGATAAAAGTATAAATAAAACGCGTTTAAAACGTCTTTAAAAAATTCGGGCTTTGGAAGGATGATTCTACGTATCATATACAATCTCCCAAAAAACATCGATGATATTGGTTCAAAATCAAAGGAGGATTATCCGAAATAAATGATTTTTGTTGCAGATAAGAGAAAATAATTAATTTCGGATATTACCCGATTAAATTTGAACCAATTCTAGGGACATTCTTTGGGAGATTACATATGATACGTAAAATGACCCTTCCAGAGCCCGAATTTTGTAACTGTTCTACTTTGCGCCCCCTAAAGGGAAAATCATTATATTACAATCTTTTGATTATTTCTTTATAATTATATAATATAAAAGTGTTATGCTGCAATAAATCGTGATTATTGTATTTCTTGACTGAAATGATTATTCCGATTCACTTTGATAAATATCTCTACTAAAGTACTTGTCATTTGTGTTATCATGTTGCGAATAGTAACATTAAACAAATATTTCAAAGAAAATGTTAATGTGGGATTTTTTTTTTTTTTTTAATAATTACTCATGAAATATTATCTACATTATATTACCTACATTATCGACTGATGGTAAGTTTTTACTTTTTTTTAAGTAGAAATTCGACTTTTTCCTCTTTTACAAATAAAAATTCAATTCTTCCAACTGTTTGTGAATGTTATCCGCCACAAACGAGAAAAATAATTGATAATGTATTAATATTATGATTATCAATTGTAATTCTAAAAAAAAAAAAAAAAATTGTTGAGGAATTTTTCAATAAAAAATGAAAAATGAAAAATAAAGTTCTTCTCTAATGTTGTTAAATGTGATTGCATTTACGATATAATGTTTTAATTAGTTTATGAAGACGTTGCCCGAAAAAAATAAAATCATAAGTATTTCGGTGTTGGATATAGGAAAGAATATTTTACCAAAAATAATGCACGGCAAAGCGATTCAATAAAGTAGTTTTAGCATGAAAACAGCCAAGTCTATGATTCGAACGATGGCACGGACCTTGAACTAATTTGTTAAGAAAAATTAGCCGTGACTACTTTCGTGACTCATTCTTTTAAAACTTTATTTCATTCCTCTCAAATCTGCATAACGCATGCCACTAAACGTTATTTTGATTTATCGGATCTTGAAAAATAAAAGTCGACATTAATGGCAACGTTTTTTTAACAATGCCGGCGCTTTTCTCAAGGTCACACTCGAAAGTGAAATTTCCTGCGCTTTCCAAATCGGCAATAAAATAATTGGGGTTACCGATTAGAAAATTGAAGTGGACTTCGGTATGACCTTCAAGGTCATGGTCAAGGTAGCCTTTGAAGAGCCGGGAGAAAATCGCAAAATTTTTGTATTTTACATTATTCAACAACAAAAAATTAATTACTGACGAGTATTATTCAGGGGGTTTATGTTTTTTTCTGTCACCCTGTATAATGGTTTTGTTTAACGAACACAAAATGTTCACGCAGAAATTATCTAATTTTTGATTATTGTTTAGGATATCTCTGAATTTTGAGATTATTCAACTTATCTTTGTAATAAGAAATTACAGAAGTGTTCTCAAAAAATTACGGAACGACGGCGTGTATGAATTAACTACTTGAAAATTTCTTTTTGTAATCCAAAATAATATTACAATCTAATAATTGTGAAAATTTACGTTATTAGATTTAAAATCATAACCTTTATTAAAATCATAACATTATTCGAGATTCTGATGTCGTTTTGAAAGCTTTGCTAGATTTTCAAAAATTACGAGAGAAAAATGCTTTGTTATTTTTTTTTTTTTTTTTTTAAGTGAAAGTAATTGATGTAATTAGTGAGAGGTAACTACAGTTTTAATCACTTCGCATTTCGAAGACACGTCTCACTTTCTTCTCGAACTTCCTCGGCTTGAAAAGACGAAAGTGTATATATATAGGAGATTATACCACTGCGTGTTTGCATGCAAAACGTTTCTTTGCATAGAAGTCATAATTTGCATCTCCTGCTGTTTTCTACCGAACATGTAATTGCTGCAACGACGTAAAAATTGAATTACTTGTATTTAAATTTTTTTTTTTCGCGTAAATGGGAAAGCTTTTGATTATTTAATTTAATTCTTTTTTTCTGTTTCGGTATTTTAAATAAATAATTTTTGAAATTATCTTCATCAGGTGCTTCTTTTTTAAACGAGCTTTGAAAGGAAAAAATAAAAAAACCCAAAATTCAATGGAATTTTTTAGGAATGTAAAATGTCGACTCGATATTTGTAACACAAATAGTTCTATTTTGTGGGTCACTGATTTCAAATCAAGTTAAATTTTCAAAAATCAAAATGGCTGATCGAATATGACGAACAAATTTTGAAAAATTGCACAGATTTTTACGAAACTTTTGTACGAAATGGTTTTTACGGTCTCTACGAATCTGAAGTAGAATTTTCAAAAATCAAAATGGCGGATCCAATATGTCGGATAAATTATTTTAATGATAATTTCCTGAAATTCTTAAATTTTTTGTTTTTTTGAACAAAAAGTGGCGTGCGAAAAATTCTGAAATCTGAAAATTCTGATTTACATTACGAAAAAACTTTTTTTTTTAATACTCGTATTTCACGCAGATAAATATTATATTGTTATTGTAAATAAATAAATAAATAAATAAATAAATAAATTGTATGTAAATAAATAAATTATTACAATTTTCACCAAAATTTCTAATAATTTTTAGAGCATAAAACGTATATATAAAATGCAAAAATGTATCTAAAATACGAAAAAGAAAAAGAAAAAAGAAAAAGAAAAAAGAAAAATGGTTAATGAAAGTATAATTTATGTACCGTAATGCTGAACTAACTGAAATTTCATTAATTCTTAAAAATCAAGTGTCAAAATTAATCTCGGTTACGGTGCGAAACTTTGACCGAGAGACGGATAAAACATCATCCCGCTTATATGCGGAGAATTTCGTTTCGTTCAATAAAGCACGTACACGAAATATAGGTTTCGCTAGGGAATCGTAAATAAAATTAAATTTTACAATTTCTACTTTTTCCTTTCTCTCTAAGTACAGTCTTGAAAGAACGTCAATTATACAAAAAGAAAATGGGTTTTGTTTTATATTGGCGCAAAAAGTGCACCAACTGTTTAAAGTAGAGTATCGACAATTCGACCGTGACTTTTTATCACCGACCAATGCCTTCATTCCCGCGTCTTTCATTCGCATTTTTTATTTTCCAACGAAACCCATTGCTCGCTTTTTATTTTTTTTTCATCCGCTTCTTCTTCCTTTTTTGCAATATTATGGCACTTAAGGGACTCGACGTTGCATACAAAGTCGTGAAAAACAACCCCCACGGGGAAGTCCCGTCTCCTGCGCGCCGTCCGTCCGAACGATTAATCGTTCCGGACCGAATCGAGACGGGAGCTGCCTCCTGAAATTCGCTTCTCCGCTTTCTATAAGAAGTTTCGATTTTCTTTTTAGACGATACCTACTACTACTCGATTGTATCGGAGGGGTCCGATAGACGGACCGATTAAAGCTACTGTGAAATATTAAGGAAACGCGACGGCTATGCGGCGAAAAAAAAATTATATCGAGGATTAAGTTGGTGTATTCGATTCTGTTCTATTTCGATATTTTGAACGTTTTCACGTTCGAAAGTGGGCATTTTTATATTTTTTGTGACAACTTTTAGGAACCAGTGTGAAAATGTGCTTCTTTTTTATCGTACGATAGATTAAACGATGTCAATTAAATTTAACGTAAAATTATGAGGAGATGAAGCAAATGTTCATGCTCGTATATTGAAAGCACCATATTTGATTGATCGTTGCCTACGTCGCAGTACATATAAGTATAAGTGCAAGTGCACTTACTTTTTTCACCATCAATGAATATCATTTAAGTAAACGTATTGACAATTTGACATGCAATACATTCCATATTTTTTATATATTTTTCACGAATGAAACAATTAATTTCCTTTATTCCTTCTGGTTTCATATATTTTAAAATTATTTTCTGTTTAATTCATACTGTTATAACGTAAAGATATATGTATCAAAAATGGTCGATGCGAAAATCGGCCAAAAACTTTTTCTTTTTTACCTTTTACAACATGCGATTTTGTAAAAAATGATAAATAAAAAAAAAAGAATTCTTGAAGAAAAGGTAAGAAAGTAAATTTATTATATGATGTTTTTGAGAACGTTAAAATAAATTTGGAATTGTATTTTGCGAATTGTGTAAGAAAATTTTTTAGTAATTGTAATTGTTTTTTTTTTTTTAATTTACTCGAATACTTTTCCTACGTACATTCGAACACATAAGAAAAGGTACAAAAAGCTATAGTTTTTAATCATGAAACTAACAAGAATTTCATATCAGTTAATGAAAGTCATAATTTGTATATATTTACAGAAATACGCATGTTATTTGTTTATTTTTCCTCCAAAGTCATCAAAGACATTCTTTTCTTTATTGCTTAAATTCCTCATGCACGAGGAAATACAGAATCGAATAAAAACAGATCTTTTCAAATTATGTTTTATAATTTTCGTCGGACTCCACAGTTTCGAACTTTGGAAACTGTATATTTACAGTAATTTTTTATATTATGTAAAAATAGTCCTGAATTATAACCAAGTATAACATATACCAAATTCCATAATATTGTTAAATACAATTGACGCCATTTTGAATCTGATATATTTTTATGAAAATTAAAACATTTTCAAAATATTCGTCTGCCATATTGGAACCGCCGTTTCGAATCACGGAAATTTCAATATTTGATGCGACATTTTGAATTTCGGAAAATGATATAACAGACTCGTAATCAGCGACCCCAAAACTGTAATAAAATATTTTCTGAAGAACGTTGTCAACATAAATCGTATTGAGCGTCGCCATTTTGATATTAAAATTGTCCACCCGTTCATTTTGATGTTGTAGTGGTCCGCGTTATCACTTCATAATGACGTTCTCGTCAGATTTTAATGTCAAATCGTTGATCACAATTAATATTCGGTTGAACAAATACGATTTTTTTATTACGTAATCCAACGTATCCTTTCTATAATTCTAAGGACAGAAACGAAGAAAGTACAATAAATTTTACGTTAGAAATGAGACGTCCATATTTTTTGTCAATATTTATAAGTTATCAGAAATTATAGCCGAATTTTATAAAAAAACTACTTTTACGATGTAATTTGCTACAATACATTATCTAATAACAATAGTAACATACACCAACAAAGGAAAATCTATCGATCTGACCGTCGAAAATTTGTGGAGGGAGTGGACAACGGTAGTGTACAATACACATATATGTTGCGTCCCGCGGAATTGCAGAGATCCACGGGCGTCACGGCGCAGTGACCCAGTGTCGGGTTTTATATAGGTCAGCCCGGCGCTGGAGTAACATAGATTTTTAGAGAGCGCGTCCACCCGCCATTTTCTGCTGCAGCCGCCCGCGCCACTGACGTTGCTGCTGCTGCTGCTGCAAAGCTACTTTCCTCGACTGCTCTCGCCATTTTTCCGACGCTCGAATATTTCACGCTTTTTCAAACCCTATCGGACGCTTAAATCACCGTAAATCCTACGTAAAAAGAGAAAAACAAAAAAACAAAAAAAATGAAGAAGAAAAAACGGTCGACATGTACCGTCGACCCTTAACCTTTCGCGAGAGCTCGCGTGATATCCGCAGCATGCGAGCATTCGCCAACTTTGACTTCCGCGTACGTGTTTCGGCGGACGAAACTTTTCCGACGTGTCTGATGAATTTCGAAACGGGCATAAAGTTACGGTCAATCCGAAAGGATCTTGTAAATCTTCCATTGCCGGCAATTCAGATATCCATTGTTCCGGAATTGTTCTGTAATTGAAAAGAATTCAATAACCAATGTTTAAGAATAGAAAAATATCATATACCTATTTAACTCGACTCTACCGCTTGCGAGCGAATATCGCGATTGCGCGCCATCTCGTGACATTTCTAGGTACTTTCTAGTTTTTTGACTTGGCTTGTTTTGATTATAATTTGTAGCCTCATGTACGAACAGCAACACGACCTTAGAAACGAGCCGTAAACAGATATCATTTTCCAACTAGGTATGAAAAAAATAAAACTAAAAAATGAGACGCGGGGAATGATTCGCGTGTCTTCTCTGTTCACAATGGAAAATTAACTGCCTATCGTTCTGATTGGCCGACTAAAGTCGCCCGCGCTTGCTTTCCGCTTCGGATCGATTTCCGAATGCACTTCAATTTTCCGCGATTCAAAAGAGAGAAATTCCGCTATTCGGTGATAAAATTTACGACTTCCGGAACGTCAGCTCGAATTTAAGCGTGATTTTCGTGAAATTCATTTTCGCAAATCGTTCCTTCGAAACAGCAGAATTGATCTTGCCGGGGGTAAATTGTTACATCACGCGACAAAAGGGAGGCGAGAGTCAGAAACGTATATAGTCGAAGGCCATCGCACCGGGAATGAGACGTTGACGTTACAGGTCGAAAGGCATTGCAAATTTTGCATTTCTCGGAAAATTCCAGGAGTGACGTCGACGTCATTGTCAAAGGAAGTCGTTCGGGAGCAGCAGTCGGAAAAGGGCAAATCCCCAGGAATGTGGGTCGCGTCCCAGAAGCACCGGCACCCTCGTAAAATCCTCGATAAACGGGGGATGCCCCGCGCAACACACTCGCGCGAATCCCGATACAGGCACACACACACACACACAGAGATGCATGGGGGTGCGTGTGCGCGCTTTCTCGTATCCCTTCGATGAGTTTCACCCCGTGATAGCGGCGAATCACTTTTTCCCTACTTTGACGCGCGCCTTGCCTCGAACGATGGAGAAACGTTCGAGATTTAGAGATTCGATTAATAAGCAATCGAGCCCCAGGAAGTTTTGAGCCTGGAAAAGGTAAATGGAAAGAAAAGATGGAAAATTTATTTACGCTCGCATTTACTTTTAACTTTACGACATACAGCCTCGGACAGTTTCGAATTGCATCGTTTGTTCGAAATATCGACTGTTCGATATTTTGTAGAATCGATATGATTTTCATCGTATTACGGAAAAATGGTTCTTCGTCAAATTAGTAACGAAATAAATATCGCTCTTCGTAATTTTATACGTATCATGAATGTTGCTTCTGGTAATATCGAATGTTCGTAGATTCGATTTATCGATCTTCGATGCGAATTTCCATCGTATTACTGAAAATGTTTTTTTTCCGCTAATTTAGTAATGAAATGATCTTTTCGATTTTTTTTTTTTTTTATCAAAAGTATCTTGAATCTTGCACCTGATAATATCGACTTTTTATAGAATCGATTGAACGACACGACGAAGATTCGATTTATCGATCTTCATCATATTATCGACAAGACATTCTTAACGATTTGATGACATATTGACATCAGAATCATCTTTTTCTAGAAATTTCGATTTTCATTATCGCTCTTTCAAATTTTGCTTCTGATAATATCGATTTTTTATTAAAAATCGACTATTCGATATCGAGGATTCTATTTATCGAATGTCATTATATTACCAAAAAGTGTTTATTCGCCAATCTGATGTTAATAACATAGCCATCCTTTTATTTGGAAATTTCGACTTTCATCATAAGTATCATTAATGTTGACTCTGATATTATTACCGATTCGATATGTCGAAGAATCGATTTTCCGATTTTCATCATATTAACGAAAGGTTTTTCATCGTCAATCTGATGACGAAATAATCATCTTTTTTTGGAAATTTCGATTTTCATCGCATAATTGATTATTTAACAGCGCTGCGTTTTATCACTATCGCGTAATAAAGTCCACGACATATAGCACCCAATCGACATTTATAATAAGGACACTTATAATAAGGTGTAAACGTAAAAGGCGTATAAGCTGTAAACATGGTCAAAACAGATAGAACGTCATAGTCAGCGGCTCTCATTTAAGTGTAGGTCGTAGGAAACCGCCAATCACGAAACTACAATGAAATGTGAAGTATACGGAAAATGTATCCTTATACACATAATATTATAAAAATCCGTAACATTTGTCAAATTTCGAGAAAGTTAAGGTTGAAAATTGGATTTGGAAAAATCGTTAATAAATGAGAACCACTGCCGATGCGTATATCTATATAATGTATATATCTATACGCTGACTAAGTTTACGACTCTCATCTTAAGGTTACATCTTAAGTATATCGACGGGGAGCTATCTGTCCTGGCCTTAAAACTTATTGAGTTTTATGACGGTATCGTCGTACGTATCGATAGAGTAACGGAGGGAGAAATGAGATGACGCCGCTACTACTGCTATTATATGCCAATGCCAATTCACCTATATTAGGCTAAGCCGCTAAGAAAAATTTAAGTGACTTGACTGAAGCTGATACCCAATTAGCAAAAGTACAAATTTAACCAAAATGAGTGTTTAAGTCAAATTCGTTATCAACTGTTTAATCTTTAGTTCAAAATACATGTTTACGAATTGTGTATATATATACTCTATATAAATTTATTAGAGGTAAGCGCGGTCATTCTTAAAAAAGGCAACTTTTCACTTTAATCACGATAAATTTTATTCTTTTGAGAATGAATCGGAAAATTTGCAGTATATAAGGAGTGAATGATCGCTGTTAAAAGACCGGTTTAATATTCCCCTAAAAAAATTAAGAGACTCTGGTTGGAGTGAAAATTGAGCCATTCAATGAAGTTTCACTCCTGAAGAAGTGACAACTCTACAATTCTTTCTACAAAATGTTACATTTCACTCTAAAGACAGTCAAGAAGAATCACTTTTTTTAATGATTGGCTCAATTTTCTCTCCAAGATCATGCCCAATCCTTCTTATACATGATTTCATAGCTGATGGAATAAAATCTAACAATCAAAATGACGATTAACGATTATTAACATGGAGACAGTAATTGATAGAAATAAATAATTGACATTCAAGACTATTGATAATCGTTAAAAATAATGTACGATCGAATAATGAACACTATCATGCTGAAGAAATTTCTAGATTCTAGATATATATAAGTTATAATTGATCAAAATTTACGAAAATTATAATATTGAAACCAAAGTTGGTAAAAGTTAATAAAAATAAATAAATTAATAAATAAACCAAGCGTTAAAAAAAGATTGTTTTTAAGAAAATTGAAAACGTTTGGAAAAGCCAACGGAAAATTTTAAAATATCGAATTCCTGTACTATTGTATAAATGTTTTGTTTTAAAATTCGCATTAAATAATTTTTTTTTGCCAATTTGTTATAAATTTGATGAGCACTTACATATTTACGTCATGTATAATTCTTTTTTTTTTTAATATTAATTTTTTTTATATGAATATTAACTCGTCGTAGATATTGAATATTAAAGAATCGATTTATCGCAAATCTCAATTGCGATTATTAATGATTCAAATTAAAAAAAAAAAGAAAAGAAAAATCGTTAAATTGTTTTCGTTGAGTAATAATGAAAACTTTAATTGAAAATTCTAAACATCGGCATGGGACGTCATTTTTACACCTTCATCGATTGTCTCTTTTGTTATCCATTTCCAGTTTGCAGTATCGGACATTTCAGGGATAAGACGGGACAACGACAAATCCGCGTGTAACTAATTTCAGAGCTCGCCGCGCAATACAATGCCCTCAAGTTGTTGTTGCGCCTGTGGCCGCGTATTGGGCATTGTCGCGGTCAACGATAAAAAAAACACACACATACATAACGCGGTAAAAAAAAAAAAAAATAAAATAAAATAAAAGAGCGAATTGGGGCTACCTTGCGCCGCGGTCGACGGCGCTGTCGCCGTTACAAGTTCGCTTCTGGCCGCGGGCAGAGAGGGGATTCCCCCGGATATCGATTCGATGACGTCGTAGTCCTATACACGCGTTACACACACGTATAGCCTCGGAACTGCATAGGTGTACACCGCATATACATGTACGGATTCGTCTCTCCATCAGCTCCGTGGTTCATATACGTGTCGCTTATTTTTGTAAAAAATAAAAAGAAATATAACGGACACCGACTTGCGGATTGGACTTAAAAGACGAAGAAGTGACGAAAATGTCAGTAAACCAATGCTTTTGCAATTGTGGATTATTATTGGTATACATCATTGTCGACGATTATTGAATAGTCTGCTGAGGCTGTTGACAGTCTGCTATTTAAATTGTACTTTTTGCGTAACAAAGCAAGATGGTTGTTGTGCTATACGAATGTTCCATCAATATAACGCACGTTTATTATCACCGTGTACTATGGAAAATGTTTTTTTAAAAAGAACTTTCCTGCTTCTGATTTTCATCTAAATGCCAAGCGTATTTTGGAATACAAGCTGTTGCAAAAGATTACACTTTGTAAAGTAAATAAGGGATTTTCAAAACAGGTCTTGAATTGCTTACTTTGCGCCCTACGAGAAAAAATACGTTTTTATTTTTAAAGCTTCGAAGTTTTCGTGTTTCGTTGGTATATCTATAATTATTTTCACTTATATTGTCACATGCATATGTATGTCATTCTTGATGTTGAGAGAGATATCAATTGTTCGGCTGTCATTCTGCTGTCGTTCATCCGCAAGAATTTAAATTTTCATGGTATTTATCATTCTTCCTCGCGAGTCGTCAACTTACATTTATTGATTTCTTTTTTTCTTTGCCCGGAGTCGAGTAGTATGCTGGTCGAGCAACAACGAATGTCATATTTTTTATTGATCCTCTTTGGGAAATAGGTCGAAATTTCGTATTTTTTGAATAGCTCGCCGATATCGATGGCCACGATTCGACGACGACGAAATTCTGCTCTACAATCATTTAAATGTGGGGCTACTTTCGTGGGTACTTTCGTAACGTGATCTAAAATGTTATGAATCTATAGATGTAGAAGAAGAAAAAAAAAACATTTGCGAACTGTGGGAGTCGAAAGTAACGGAATGCCTTAGAATTTCTCGGAAATACGACTTATTCATGTGAATAGATTTATATTTAAAGGCATATTACGTAGGATAAAGTTCATATTGAGACAAGAATCTATTTTTATGTTGGACACTTTAAGTAGTACAATACGTACACAAATAAATCTTTACATGTGCAACGTATGATACTGAAGTTCGAAACGTTGGAGTTTAAGGAAACTTACAATAGATATGTGTACAATTTTATTAAAGAACAATCATGTAAAATGATGATGATTATTTTTGGCCAAGTTAAAGTCGCTAAATATTTTACTAATTTTTTAATCTGTTTATATTCCTTGGAGATATTTTATATCGAAAGCGCAAAGTATACGGTATTAATTCCTTAAATTTATTTAGAATGGAATTTGAACCAAAAATGATCGAAGGAAATGATCGAAAGTATTGACATTATCAATGCTCTTGAAGTTCGGATCGTTCAAGTTGAACGAAAATTTGAAAAAACAAATGATTTCTTTTTAATCACGATGAATTTCGAATTTTTCATCATACAACGTAGTGCATATAGCGAATATGTGATTGACATGAAATTATTATTACGAGATTTTTAAAACAACGAACGA
>JAPYZR010003917.1:0-23875 GCA_030522945.1 Trichopria nigra
TAACGTCAATTAAATAAACTTCGTTAATTAAACAAGTGGGACTATTACTCATCTTGGCAACCTTATGTCTAGTATAAAAGAAATAGAAATCCTACAATTTCATTTAGAGATTTTCTTCATTTTACGACGAGAGAACCAAGAGATGTAGTTTTGTTCCCAGCATCGATATTCCCTTATTGGCGATTTTATTCGTTCTCGATGTCAGTCGTACCATTCTTTAAACTTCCTGAAGTGTCACTCTTGAAAACGTCCAATCTTAAAGGAAATATCAATATTTTAGGAGCAACGTCTTTTAATGCCTTTTCGTAATGCAGCTCTCGAGAATTTCATTGAGCATAATTAATATTTATTTCATCCAAAGAAACGCTCACCATCTTAGCATTTATTGCACAAATGATATAAACTCTTCAAGCGAAGCGTTAGATTAACGCAACTATATATATAGAGAAATCGAGCAAACAAGCGATTTTGTGTCACTATCATTTAGTCGAAGACGTACAATTTTTCGCTCGATGTATATACATTAATCAAACGTATATTGCTGGGAGCTGCAAACCTCTTCACTGAAGATTCTACTTTGCTTAGTCGGAATCGAGGATAGTACGCGCAGAACGCAATTATCTTCGGTCCTCCGGCAATTGCAGTGTGCCAATTGATAATTGCCGGACGCTTCTCTCTGTTATTTCGCCGGAAAAGCAAGAGCTTCTATAGTACAACGAGATAGGGATAAAGGTAGTGCGCAGTAGATGACCGAAGGGATTGAGATACCTGAAGAGAGAGTGAACGAAAGAGGCATAGAGAGAGATGGAGATAGAGAGAGGGAAAGAGCGTAGCAGCAGAGAATGCTTATTGATCTTGCGATCGCGACGATGTTACCAATTAGCCCTCGTTCAGAGAAATTAATGTGCATTCGACGTTCGATGAATACCTGCGTACGCTGTTATCTAAATTTTCAAGAGTGATATTTCACCCCGACCTGATAGCCTGAGTGAAAACATGACCTGTATACAGTAGTTTCGACAATTTAATTTGTATATAGAGTAAAATAATCCTATCTTGGTATGAACCGTGAAATTCGTCATCGCGAAGATTATTATTGTTTTACGCGTGGGATTAATATTCGAAAAAGGCGAATCGTATACAGTTTCTCGTGTGTGACATTGACTGTTTATTTTTGTTTTTCTATTTAAACAATATAACCCTTTTATGACAGTAGAGTGTCGATGAATTAAAAATAATACAGTTTAACAATGTGTAAAAATGAGTTACGATAGGTATTTTCTATTCTTTGGTCAATACTGAAGACAATAAAATTAGTATTTATAGTCTCCGGTAATAATCGTAGATTTAGACACAATAATAGTCCCATTTCAACAAGTCTACTACTTTTGTACTGTAAGCTCTTAAAAGAGGCCCAAAATGTAGAACAATTGCTTGTTAAATGTACCGTTAATGATAACTGCCGTTCATTCACGAAATATCTCAAAATAATCACGATAAGTAAAGAAACCGTCAACGAAACCGTCGACAGAGACCGTCAAGAGAAACCAACAACGAAAACCGTAAACTGAAGCCGTCAACAGAAACTGTTAACAGAAACAGTCCATAAAAACTGTTAACAGAAACCGTTAACAGAAACCCACAACAGAAACCGTAAACTAAGCCTATTAACAGAAACGGTGAACTAAAACTTTAACAAAACCGTCGACAAAAACCGTTAAGTGAAACCGTAAACAGAAACTGCAAATTAACAAAACTCGTAGAAATAAACCCAAAACAGAAACCGTCAAGAGAAACTAAACGAATAATCAAGAGTAACCCAAAATGAGAAAAATTGAATAAAAAAGTATTGAAAACAGAGAGAAATTGTTATAAATGTTACCAAAACGTAAAGTAACCGTCATAAGTAACCAAAATTCAGCAGATTTAGATATGACTTTAGTACTCTTTCAAAAAAAATTAGCAAAACTGTCATAAGTAACCAAAATTGGTAAAAACTGCGAAAAGCAACCCAAACTTAGGAAAACAGTAAAAAGTAAACCTAGAGAGACAGTTTAAAAAATAACCCAAACGTAAAAACCACTAAAATATAAAAAACGTGAGGTAATATATTTTCAACAAGCATAAACACTGAGAGAAACCGAAAATTACTTATTTGTAGAATTTCTGAATCACTTTAACACCAATAACATAATATTTTCTGCCTATCCTTTTGTTCTATTTTTATCTAATTTATTCATTGATATTGTTGCTGATTCCACGTTTCTACTATACTTCAATATCATTTTAATGGCACCTGAAAATAATCTACAATGATGTTTCGCATACACGTTTCATTAATAATATTTCATTCGACATTTTCGTATAATTTTACGCTGCGGATGAAATACCGCATAAACTTCCATTTGTCAGAAATCCATTTACGCTCTCGTAACAAATACTCTAACGCGATTTCCGCGCACAAATTTTAACGAATTACACACACGTCGATTTTACTGGAATTGTATGGACTTTTCGTATATGATTTATGAAACGGTGGAAATTGCTATTTCTTACGATTGCAACACGTGACATTCAGAACGTAAGGTTGCCAGAATGTTTATCGCTCACCTGTCTCCTACAGGTGCGTCAATTTTTTATCGCGTTATTGTCATATGGCTCGCGTTTCTACGTTTTGCTCCACGACGCTGCTATTGTTACATCTGCATGGCGTTCGTGTATACAAAATTTGAACCGACACTTAGCGTACGATTTCACAATTGGGATTATGACAAGCTCGCGACTGTGCAAGACCTTCGTAATCGTTTCTTATTGTAGGTTCCGTTCGATCAATGGGCATTTTAAAGAAAATATTTTTGGTGCCTTGCCGCATGAATATTTTGTCATCCGACCATGAAAATATTATAATTTAGTTAAAAATACATTTTGATTAGATTATATTGAAATGTATATATAATCAATGAAATTCTAATCATCCCGATGATTGAAAGAGTGTCAGAAATCGATGGAAATGGTAAATTTGAGAAATGTCATGACATAATTACATTCCTTCTAATTAACGATATTCGACGATAACGACGACTAAAAACTTTTGAATACTTTATAAATTGCCTCTGTACTTTTATAAAATAGTACATTTCGTTACAAGGGCGGGAAATACAATTTCCAAAAACAGTGTGTGGAAAATACGAATCTCCCTCATTCTGTTAAAGCGAAACGAAATAAAAAATATTATCGATGTGATATAAATAGTCACGAAGATGATATGAATGACAGGAAAAGTTTATGGAAAATCAACGACGATGTGGAAAACAATATCAACGATTATTACTAATAAATGTTCATCGTTAAAAATGGAAGAATCGCAACATGCATCGCTACAAGGAGATTAAGTGAAATATTCCCACAAAAGTTCCATGAATAAATGGTTCCCTATATTCTAGAGGCAAAATCAAAGTGTGCAAGTACGAGGCAAAGTGTGAGCAGATAAAATTTTGATTCCAATGTCATTTTCAAGTATTAAATTCAATTTATTGAATTCGATTTATTGAATTTAAAACAATAGACATTTTACAATACATCTTGTAAGGTAATCGAATACTTTCCGCGCTGCATTGGTAACTGGTCTAAACCACTTGCTCGCCGGCTCGATGCGCGCCGACCCCCATGAATCAGTGATGGGCGAATATTTACGATCGCGACTTTCCGAAGAGTCGTTTGTGACTTATTACAATAATTGTTTAACGCAGTCGCGATGAGTCAGGCTGTCGTAATAGGATCCTACCGTTTTATCGGTTCCTTTCGATCTGTACAGAAATCAGTAGAAAGAAACGGCCCCGGCCGACTCTCACGCATGTGACCGCCTTGGTGAAGTACGCCTTATTGCATCACGCGTAACGAGCATTAGAATGTTCCTACGATCAATGTACGTGCTACTTAAATAATTGCCTTTCGCGTAAAAGTTACGTCCGTTATAAGGATAGACGACGACGACCACGACGACGGAGAAGGTCGCAATTGTGCGCCGAAGGATTGCGCAGGATCGGCCCCTTCGGCGACGATGACGTCGTCCTTCCTCTCGATAATTGTAATTACGATGTCCGTCATCCGCGACACGACGGCTAATATCTGTAATGAAACTATTTAAAACGGCGAGCAGTTCGTTTTAGGGCGAAATGTCCGCTAGACTATCGAGTCGCTCGATTCGATTTTTTTTTTTGTTTTTTTTTTACCAACTCGCTTCCTTTCTAGGACTCTGCAATTCTATTTTCAGTAACCGCCAATACCAGGATGGATTGGCATTTACCAAACGGATCAAACAATCCAAAAATAGACTCTGCGTTAAAATGATCTTAATTACTTCGAGAGTCCTCTGCCTTAGCTCGAAACGAAGTTAGTGCAATGATTAGTTACTCCAAGCACTTTAGGTTACAGTCGGTAAATACAGACAATTCTGCCCCAAAATCTGAGAAATCCGTACGTCCCTCTTGAGGGATTTGATTTGATCCCATCACGTCCCATTATCATTGGTGCTCCTTATAATTCTACGGTGCGATGTATCAAAGACGGCAGAAGGCAATACGCCGAGTGACTAGATTCGCGCATAGATTCGCACAATTAAATGGAATATTCCCATGCGAGAAAGTCGAAGAAGCTGTTTGCTATCGAGGTTGTATCGGTAATATATCTGGACGTATCGCTCAAGGCTCGGCCGGTGATGAAACGCACCTGCATCATGTCCGATGGGGAACCTTTCAACGGCCCAAAGGTCTCTTTTCCATACAAGACGTAGAGCCTTTTCTTCGATTGTTGTTAGCTTCTGATCCCCTGAGGTACGAGCACTTGTAGTAAACGTCGCGTGCACCGTACGTCTTTTAAGTACGTTCAAAAACCAAGTCCGAAGCGCGATGTATACAACTTTTGAATACTTAATAAATTATTTATAGGATTATAATCGCTAAGCATATATACTCGTCACTTAATTAAAAACTTTTCCCGCTGATGTACGAAGCATTGTGAAAGTTTCGCATCGTCCATTCATTCGTATAACGTCGTGAAAACATGAATGCGACGCCAGTAATGAATATGGACTTGTCATTTAGACATCTGGAAATGATTTTTAAGTCGACTTCATCAACATCTGACACGTCCGATGTGTCAGACGTACGTTGGACATTTAATCGACATTATTATCAATACAACAAGCGACATCTCCACAGCTGAAGGAGCAACGTGGGAGCCGGCCCTGAGTAGCCGGCGCGCGCCTGCCGGTTTAAATTCCGTATTGCGCGAGTGGTGAGTACGTAGTGCGCCACTACTCTGCCGGCTCGTTTCTTGCTTCCTTCCTTCCTTTCTTCATCCGCACGTACTCGCAGCTTCGGGCGTGGAAGTCGACGATCTAAGCCGGTGTATCATACCGGAATCGCCACGGTGTGCTCGTGCTTTTACCTCGGGCGAAGCTCCGCCTGGAATTAGTGAAATCGATTATAATTGCCGTTGCGCACAGACCCACGCATGATAATCACTGCCGCGGACTGGATAAATCGATAATCTCCGTCAGATTACAAACGGTCAGCTTTAAACATGTAGAAGTCGCGGTCGATTCAAAAGTGGTGATTGATCAGTGTTGTGATGTTCTAAGCGGAATCTTTCATGGACGTCCGTCGGATTCGCGTAGATACGTGAAATTGAAGGAACGATAACTTTTCGGTTGAAGCACTGTACAACCGGTAAGGATCATCGATGACCAGGGCAATGTTGCCGCGACATGTTACCTCGTGAGCTGGTCTGGCGCGACTGCAACGTCCTCCTCGGAGCGGCGCATTTCCCGCTGGGTAGAGCCGGCAGGTTGGCACTACTGCACCAGCCGCTGCGGCAGCCACCTAAAGGCTTCCTTCAGCTCCTGCCGAGTCTGCAGGTGAAGCCCGGCTTCCTGTTCCCGTATGTCTTTTGGTGGTGGCCGTCCGTCGATATCCGCCAATCCGGTCTCTCCTCTGCTACCGTTCACCACCACCACCACCATCACCATCATCATCACCATCATCATCATCACCACCACCACCACCACCATTATCGGCCCAAAAGTCAGCTCGACGAATCCGTTGCTCGAGTCGACTCGCGACCTCCTATTCCCCCACCACCAAATCCCCGACGTCGACGTTTTCAGCAACCGACGACGAGCCTTCAAGCCGACGCTTGCGAACAACGGATCTTCGCGCCGAGTCGAGGAAGAGCCATGGAAACGAGGTGAGTCCAGAGGGAAATTTCCTCCTCTTGAGCGAGACGAATTTCGAGTTCATCGCGGTATTCGGCTGAACGAAATGTGGGCAACGTCGAGTTTAGTAATTCATGAAGATTGCTTCCAGTAGGAAATTACTTTCGCGGTGAATGTCGAATCTCCGAGGGGGTGGCAGGTGGGAAGCCTTTAAAAGGGGCTGTCTTACAAAATTGAATGCGCGGTCCGGGATACTTTGCGTAATTAGCAGGATGAGGCTGAATGTCGTACATCGTCAATGAGTTTTAGATTTCTTTAATTGACTCATTTATGATCTCGTTTAGCACAAGTCCGCAAGATAAAAGAAAATGATCCTAATCAAGAATAAGAAGCATTTTATCAAGCACTTTCAACGTCCGTTACTATTATCTGGCAACGGCAAGAAACGCGCTGAATAGCTGCATATCCTTACACCCCAATAATATATCATGTCCCTACTTGACCTTCGATATTCATCGGGTGAAACCCTCTTTGACTTTCATTAACGCGTTCATTATTTGTCCTCGACCCTCATAATCGAATTCTCCTTACACCTCCGTAACCCACTTCAAGCATTTTGTAATCAATGATGGGAGGTATATCTGGACTCGGAGCTTGGATCTTAGGAAAACCTAAGTTTCGAAATTGCTATCGAGGATCTAAAATAGATACAAGAAAATTTTCCTAGAGGAGGTTTAGACCTTCCGTGCAACTCCTCCACATATAGAAGGTCTAAAACTCGCTATACTGTTACGTTTCCATTAAGGCAGTTATTTTTTAATTATGATATTGTAATATTGCTCGGGCAAGATCTAATTGGATAATTTAATTTCATTACGGCGCCCCAAACGATTCCGAGCACTCCCTTCGCAAACCTGCCTGCCCTACCTTACGATTCATTTTCTTTCAACGTTGCGCAAATGTCGCACACCTGTGCTCAATAGGCTTAATAACAACATGAAAGGAGAGGCATTTTTAATTTGCACCCATTCAATGAAATTCAATTGAATGGACAATCCCTTGGTAGGCGTTATCGAAAATAAAGGTTCCATTGATTCGGCGCCTGTAACTTCGGTAAAGAGGCTTTATTTGTGCGATAAGGGACGAACGAGTTCTTATATATAAAAGCGAAAACGCCGATCTCGGCGATATATCTCGCCGATCGCGTCGGAGAAGAATGGCAGCGCTCGAGTGACAGTAACCTTCGAGTCGCGCACGTGCGTATACGTATGAGCGAAGGGAGCGTAAATGCGACATCGAGCTCGGCGAATGCACTTTCATTTATTGAAAATAAAAAAGCGAAAAGCTACGGACGACGGCGCGACGCATCACTCGGAGGTGCATCCTATCGATAAACGATTGTCCTCGACAACAATGGAAGCGACCTCGATTCGCTCCCACTCAAGCGACTTTCTTCTCCGGTAATAAAGCGAGCCTTAATAAAAAAACAAAACAAAACAAACTGCGTTTTTACTTTGACGAGGTGCGATCCTTTGAGAAATTGGGAGCCGCGGCGACCGACCGTGGGCGAGAGATACGTCTCGAAGAAAGTGCAGATCGATACCGCGGAGGAAAGAAACGAGCCGTTTCGAAAGGTCCTTTCTGATTGGCTAGCCAGCTGGGTGAAGGCGAAATCATTGCGACGAGTGTACCAAAGAGTGCACGCACGAGCATCGTTCCTCGCTGTCTTTGCTGCACCGAAATTCAACATCGGAACTCTCCCTTGTTATTAAACTCCTTGATGCATCCTCCTCCTTCCTTCCTCGGTTGACCCTCCGAAGGACACCTCTTATCCGGTTCATGTCCTTCGAATCGAAATGAAATAAATGGCATCTAATGCTCCCCAGCTACACTCCAGGAGGCTTCGCCAAATGGTCCTTTCGATTCTGGAGTAACGGCACGCGTTTCCTATTGATTTTTACAACTGTTATCATTCTTATTATATTCATCATGTACGAGAGATGCGTTTAAGATACCTATTATTAACCTTTCGAATGTTGCTTAAAGACATGTTTCTTTGAAAGGACACTTGTATTAATGTATAGCCTGTTAAAATAAAAGACTAGGTTACTTATCGATGCCTCACGTGAATCTTGATGGTCAATTTGCCAACTACATATATATTGTATTGAATGAACAATGCAAATAGATGGCATCTAACGAAAACAAATCATCTTCACATTTGTCCTCCATATTTCTCCAATAGATTAGATCCATTTGTTGTCTATTGTAGATTTGATGATTGCCTTGCGCACCCAACCCCAGCTATAGTACAAGCATTTCCACTGGATATCCATTGTACATCCAGACCTGGTGCAATGGATCACGTCAACATAATGTCCCTAACCTAACGTAACGTTCGTCCAAGGACGAAAATTCGATGAAGGTAGACACTCCAGTGGTAATTGGGAAATTCCAAAGTCCAGAATGGGATTGGGATGATGATCGAATCATCGTATTGAGGTGGTACAATTTTACGACGATATTAGGATCGTCAAAATCAGTAATTTTAGTGCAACTTCTAACAAACCTAAAATTTACCGTTTACAATTGTTGTCCGTGAAAAACTCGTCATCTTATCAAGTGGAAAAAGGATGAAATCAATCACTTTTGAATTGAAGAGAAATGAATGTAAATTGTAAACGAACTCGTCAATTAACATGTTTTGCAACACAGTCAACCTTTGTCCGACTTTCAGCGATGTTGTTTCATCTTTCTGGTATGCTGCTTACCTCTGAAGACCGCGAGCTGTTGATTGACATGGTTTTGTCATCTGAGCTCCTTTTACCAACGGCTCCAAACGGCTACCGTGTCGTCATCGAAGGCTGCAAATTGACGCATTAATGCGTAATAACAGCAAATGAAATTGTATAACTTTCTACGAGAATTCGTCCGAAACGGGACGATCGCCTCCTTAGATATACGAGAGGGAAAGCGCAAGAATCGTTATTGTTTTTTATTTTAATCGCATAATCGTTTTACGGATAAATAAAGAGTACGGGTATTTGTCAGTTTCATCGGGAACGGTAAAACATGAAACTCGCGAGACGAGAAATATGACGGAGATAAAAATTGATAACGGAAACGTAAAAATTGATTTTTTTTTCTGTACCGGAGGAACGAAAGATACTCCGTCTCGAACGTCGTTTTTCAGGAGGCTTACATTTATAGATGATAAGGGTACACGCGATTCGTATTCCTGCGGAGGTCGTCTACCAAGCGGCTATTAATATGTAATGCGGCTCTCACTTCCCTCCTGCTAAGATTCCGGAGTAGTCGAAAAAAGAGGTTGACGCGTGTCTTGCGCCCGTAGCGCGTATCTACCTCGCTAGACTCCTTTCTCTTCGTCTCTCTCCTCATGCGATGTTTGCGTGTATGTGTCTGTAATCCCCCTTGGTACCGACCTCCCACTGCCAGACCAGGGAACACGTGCGATGCAACCGTACATATATATATACGAAGAATTTATGTAATTGATCAACGTTCCAACGAATTTTTCAGTATTTATCATCTCCGAAATTGCCATTGCCCATCACTTCGTAACAACATCCCAATATACGACGACATGACGAAATCAAAATAATGACGTGGAAAGACGAAAATTAGATGAAATATATTTTTCACCCTTCAACATTTACGGACCCGTGATGCTGAAGGAGTTGAATTTTTACTCGATGCAATTCATAAGGCGTCCTAAATGTTGGGGCGTGCTAATGTTTACATTGCTACGATTTGCAATGCAAATGATCGCGAAATACTTCTTTTTAATTACACCCGAAAGAAAATGTACTTGGAATTAATTTCTGACGCCATTTAGGACCTGAGTTATAACTTTCTCTAGAGCAGAGCCTTTTTAGCATGGGAAGATCTCCCTCCCTTTCGGTGGTCCTTTGGGATTTTTCTACGTTGACTTGAGCTTTCGTTTTTACTTTTCCCTTTACTTCCCTCGTTTCAATATTCCTGACATTTTACATTTTTATCTTGCGTGTGTTTTTCAGATTGGCTTATTTCCAACCGATTGTCGTGAAATTTTGACAGTAGTACCTTCTTAATGTGATTTTCGAAACTATAGTACATTCTGAGACAGTAATTTCTATATGTGGGACAGTATAACGGCTCACGCGCTTTGCTCACGATGTTGACATTTATTTAATCTATTAGTTCACGGTGGTTGGAGTAAAATTTCGCAGGTGAAAAAAGCACGGCACGCAAAGCCGCATCGCGGTCCTTCGCGCAAGTATATATGTATATATACACGCTAGTAATATAATTAATTCACCGCGCTCGTCGATCGATCCGCAAAACGCGCTTTGCGCTACGGCGGGCGCCGCACTTTGAGTTCCCGGTGGAAACCGATGAACCGGCCAATTACGCTCCGCTGAATATAATAAAGGGCGATCTTACGATCGAGTCCCTTGTCCATTCGATCGCGTCCGTATGACCCTACGCGCCTTTTTATACTCCACGAATAGTTCACGATTCGCTTATCGCTTCTATATTTTTTTTTTTTTTTTTTTTTTTTTTTTTTCTTCACTATACCTTCTTTGGTTGCGAGTTGGCCGGCGTCCATTCACGTCATGCATCGGGGGCGAATTTCGGGCATTTTTCCCCGATGGCATGTGACACATCGGCGAAAGCTTTCGGTCGGAGCTTTTTCTCGCCGGTATATAGGGAGGAGGGAAAAGCGACGTGATGAGGTTCGTTTCTCTGAAGTTTAATCAATTCGCATGCGACGAGATCGCCTGATTCGATGGAAGCGGATTTATGGATTCGAATTGATTTCATTGTGTAATGAATTCGAAAATGTTATGGAAAATGGTTGGAAATGTGAAAATTGGGAGCTTGCATTGACTTTCTATTCTTTTATGAATAGTACAAATTTCGTAGAATTTTAATAATTTGTAGATTGCGCGTAATTATAACCATTCTTTCGAATGCCTTTGATTAGACGGAGCCACCCCCCCCCCCCACTCGCTCGTTTCTATTTAATTAAGATGAAAAATGTACACCTCGATCCTGCGAGTAACGAGTTTCATTGTATATACAATGTAATTGACGAAAATTCCTTTTCTTTATTCCAATATTAAAATGAAATTCATAATCATCATCCTCGAAAATCCCCGAGCGGCTAATATAGTCCGAACTCGACATTTACTCGACGTAATTAGAAACTTCACTTCGCTCTCCCTTCGCCATTTGAAATTTTCATTTTTAATACATTTAAAATCAGCGTCGGAAGGAAACTGTAAACATTATCAACAATGGAAAAAATACAAGGAAATTTTTGGACAATTAAAAAAAAAAATAAACAAGATTGAACGACTGTTGATATGCACAAATAAAAGTTTTAGTATTACCTACTTTTTCGTTTACATTATTGCTTTGTATGCAAGTAAAAATAAAATTCGTATTATTATATTAGTAAAAAAATTAATAAAGAAAAATGTTTTCTAAACTCAACTTTTCGATGTTTACGCAGCATTGGATTTCATATCAGACCACGTAGTCGATTCGTGAATCTGTAATATAGGTATCGCATGCGATATACGTTTAACATATAGATATACAAACTTATAACGAACGTAATTTCTAGTAATTTTCAGAAATATCACATGCGATACTAGGGTCGTATATTCAAGAATCGACACCCGGAAACCTTGATCCTAGGGTCGATAATGTTGGTTAATCGTTGATAATTTTCCTATTTATCAACTTTTATCAAATTCTCATTAAGTTTTATATTTGCCTCTTGAGGTTTATCGATTTCCATCTAACTTCAGTTAAATCAATCAATTACAGTATACTTCTTTGCATTTAATCGAAAAATAGATGGAATAAATAAACATAATTTAACCTATTTTTATTTTTTCTCTTATATTGTCGTTAACTTTTTTAGAAGTTGCTATTTTACGAATAAATATGCAAAGAGACGTAGATTTGTCCATTTCAATCTACGTTTCAAGTTAGTTTTTTTTTTTTTTTTTTCTTTGTGTTTTTTTGTTTTTTTGTTTTGTTTTTTTGGTTTCTTTGTTTTCTTTTGTCTTTCTCATTTGTCTTACTCATTTTTCTAGTTAGTTTTCTTTTTTCTAGTTTCTTTTTTTTTCTAGTTATTTTTTCTAGTTTTTCAGTACTTTTTCAAGTTTCTTTTCAAGTCTTTTTTTGAGTATATTATTTCAAATTTGTTTTCGTTTTGTCATTTACTTTGTTTTCTTTTAATTTCTCATATGGCCTGATAAAATGTTTTATTTTTTCATTGAAGGCACCATTTTAATTTATTTTTTTTTAATTTCTAGTTAGTTTTCTATTTCTACAGAGAAGATTTTTGTTGTAGTTTTCTATTTCTTGATAGTATATTTTATGTTTTTTTTCATTTAATTTCATATAACGCATTTCAGTATTGCTGTTAATTTCTCTTGGGTCCTAATAGAGCATTTCATTTTATAATTGGTGGCAGCATTATAGTTTTCTGTTTCTATGTAGTATTTTTCTTTCTTTCTAATCATTATTTTATTTGTAGCTACTTCATTTTCTATCTAGTTAGTTTTTTGTTTCTAGTTAGTTATTTTATTGGTAGTTAGTTTTTTCTATCTCGTCATTTTTTTTTATTTCTAGCTAGTTTATTCTCTTTATAGTTAGTTTTATTTGGTTTCTAGTTATTTTCTCGTTCTAGTGAGTTTTTTTCTTTCTGGTTAAACTTATTCTTTCTATTCAGCCATTTTTTATTTTTTTTATTTAGTTTTTTTCCTTTTAATTTCCATTTTACGGATTTCGATATTGCTGCAAAAGACTCTCGTATATCGATCCTGGTAGGTGAGAATAAAAAATAAACATTTTATTTTATCATCGAAGGTACCATTCTAGTGTTTTTTCTTTTTTTAACTAAACTTACCAAGAATTATTTTTGTGAATAACATACATTTAATGGGTACAAAGTAGTAAAGTGTACCCTCACCACAAAGATAAATTTGGCCTCTTGCTGATTTTCTAACTATGCGCATATTACGTTCAAACGTGTAAGTATTTTCTATTCAATGCAAATTAAATTATAAACTGCTAAAAATGGATAATATGTCAGTACAATACCGCACATTCATTAAAACCCTCCGTAGAGTTTGCAATTACGTTACCGCACTGAGTAGTTATTATTATTTCGTTCATGCTTCAGCTGGAAGTGTAGATATATGTATATGACGTCAGCATCAGTCGTTTTTGTTCATATTCATTGATCGATTTGAGGGGACTTTATCTACTTTCGAGGGAACCGGACAGTGGCCCCTGGGAAACGCCGCTTCACGCGACATGCAATGTATTTCTACTAAACCATTTAAATTACATTCAATTATATATCTATCGCAGTTTGCGATTATATCTGTCCGACGCTATATGTGACTGGTGTCGAATGCGTTTAAAATGTAATGAAACGTCTATTTTCTCTTTTTAGCCTCGTATTTATAATTTCCACACTACGTACATACATACAAGTTCCTACTTTTATTACATTTGTTTGTTAAAAATCGGTTACTCGAAAATCCAATATTCTATTGTTTTTCTCGATATTTATACAAGTTTATCCTTGAATTACTTCCTAAATGTCCCTAATAAATACAATTTATCACAGTAAAATGAGCTTTTCGCATTTTTAAAATTAAAAGAAAATTGACAAGTTTTCCTGGCATCTTCCATGCATGCAACTATTTTTTTTATTCATTTTTTTTCTAATTGTCATATGTCAGAATATTTTTTGAAAAAAGAAACTTTAAACATCTAATCAATACTAATGATGTTTTTGAATATTCTAAAAACATCAAAGTCTAACCTGATGTCATTTATTCATCAGCCATTTAAGAATCAAATATTAATCCTGACTTTTTTTTTATCGTTAAATATATTTTTGATCCACAAAATATTCAAAGGAACGTCCATCTTCTTTGGACCATATTTCATTGTTTACCATTATCTACCCTCCCACGTTTCTCGTTCGAATTTATTATTCCGAACTGTTTCTGTCTCAATCGCGTATTCAGCGATGACCTTCAGCGGCCAGTTTTTTATATAGCATTCGAAATATTGCAACATTAATGAAAGAGGATGCTATCGATCCTGGCACGAAACACCAGCATCAGCACGTAGGCCAGTATCATCGTTACCCAAAACGTCAACCTCCCCCTATATGTATATATATATATACGTCCGAAATCCAACTGCCGCGGGTGAATCCGCCATTTAAAAGACCCTCTCTTTGTCGCATTGCAACATTCTCGACTGTCTGGATAAAATTCTATAGATAATATATACGTTCGGCATTTTTATCAAAGCGCCACGAAATCTCTGCCAAGTACGAGCTAATCTTGATATTGTCACGTCCTACAATAAAGTCCTATACCGAGCTTGGACAACAGCGGTGGTTGCATTTTGTTTATCATATAATAATTGGCAGTCAGCTGGTATCATCTTTTATCAGTTATTCGTCAATTATCCGTCAATTATTTATCATTTCATCATTATATGTCTTCATTTTACCACATTTGTAGAAAGAATAATTCCTATTTTATTGTAAATTCGATAACGATCTTCCATTTGCTCATTAATAATTTTAACACGTAGGTACGGAAGCATAATCTTAAACAGTTTAGGTGTCTTTTGGTCGCGGTTTGTAACCAAACCAACACACCGATCGCTCCTTCCATTTACACGAATTAGGATTTTGGTCGAATTAGGGATTGAGAGATCTTCTCGTTCGCTTGGCTTCCATGTCATTCTCGCAAATGGTGAAAATCGTGACGTTCAAGTTCATGATGTTTTCAAATCCCGTTATAAGCAAGGTGAACCTTTGAACTCTGAACGAAGGGGGACGAAAAAAGGTACATTGATCCGAGCCGTAATTGGAAAATGGACATTCAAGTTTTGCGAATAAATGCGGCCGTATATACCGGTAAATTAGTACGATTGGAAATTATTTCTGGCCCGTATTTCCTATTTCGAGGTAATAAAAATTATTTACACGCATATAATGTTGGAATTTACGGACAAACATTTCACTGATGATTTCGACATGAATTACAGGCAGTACGCGTGTCGTTAAATAAAGCGTGAAACCTTTTGTGAAGCAAACATTTCAATTTACGAATTTGAATGTACACTTAGCACGCCAGTCATTCAAAATGATTTCACGAATTTTTCACATTGTTTTTTGAGTTCACTTTCAGCATCATGAATATTAAAGAAAAAAAAAACGTTACTCTCCGGCTATTAAAACAATGTGCGCAGTGTGTGCTCCGGTTGACTTTTTCGGTGCTTACTTTCGCGTTTCCCTTTTTTTTTGGTCCGTCCAAGCTCGGCGCGAAAATGTTACGCGACATTATAAGTCGTAATTTAGTCGGCAGCGTAAGCGTAACTCATCTTATAATGGTTATGAGAGTTTTTACGACGAAATCGCGTAGGTAATTGCGCCGTTGCACGAGACCCGCTCATTTCGCCGTATCGTTCGGAGAAGGTGTTTTTAGCCGAGAACAGTGATTCTGGCAGGTTTTTGTCCGAGATATGAAATGTTTAAGAGGTTGAACGTACAAAGAACGCGTTAAATACACGCGCAAATTATACGCCGAAAGTGTCCACTTAGATTGAATTCGTTTTTTTGCTTTTTTGTTCACTTTCCACGCGATCTTGAAAACCTGATTGAATCATTTGTAATGTGTTTTAAGAACCTCACGAGGTTTTACCATGTGACGCAAAAAATCTCATTTTTTAATTTGTACTTAAATTATAATGTGGAAACATGAATTTCGTCACTTGATGAACATTCCTACAGTGTGTGCAGTTGTTTAACGTTAAAAAAAAAACAAAAAAAAAACTCTCTACGAATGAAGTTGTGCCAAATTCTGTAAGCCATCGTTAATTTGTATTTTTCAACTACGTAAATAATTAAATTGTCAATTTGTTAACTTTGAGATTGGCGTAGAACTTTACTCTCAGTATTTATCCGCAAGTCGTTTTTTTCCATTTCACGCACATCCGCAGGAAGCCAGTGTGCGTTCCTCCCTACCGTGGAAAGCTTTCAGAGGAGGTTCGTATAAAAGCTAGCAGAAACCCTACTTTTGCCCGTCTTTCCTCTTCGTTTTTTTTTATCCGTTTCAGAAGTTTTAGGGGAACTTGGGATACCGGCGTCATCTTTTTGCTTGCGTACGCGGTGTCCTCTTCCAGACCTGAAAGTTTTCTCGAAGCGGAAGGCAGATCCCGTATTGACTCAAAATATAGGGTATGCTAGATATCGCGGGTTGGGTTAGGTGCGTCTTTTGGAGAGAGGAGGAGGGGGCTGTCGTTTTATGTGATTCCGAGTACCTTCTATTTTTATCTACGACTAATCTCATTATGTTAATAAGCCAGCAGAAATTGGACAATTGATAATCGTTTCAGACCTTGATGGACCAAGTACCAGAACGAAAATGAAAAAGCAGTAATCGCAGAATTTAGCAATAGGGCGGCAGGACGCTAATGAAAATGCATTGATCCGAGTGCAATCGGAATAACATTCCAGTCATTTCAGAGCGACATTTCACTCTAAATGGATAGTTTTCGAGGTTGTAAACACCGACATATCATCTCCGCGTTTAACCGTCTCCCCTATTCAACGTTGAGCATCCCATCGACCAAGTTGCGGAAAGTACATTTAACACCATCAGGCTTTGCATTTTGACATCGCCAAGTGTCTTAACTTGGAGTAGACGACTCTCCGCGCCTCGGTGACATCCTACTGTGAATCCCGTCGACGCCTTATTCCGAGAGCACCTGTCGATTCCTCTCGTTCCCATCGTAACCGTTGCGTCGTTCCGACGTCCGCTCCGGGAGAACTATCGCAATTTCCCATTTTCCGATTGGCGCATCCATCGGGGCGCTAACCAGTCACCGGCACCTCCATCCAGCTGTCCTCTGTGATTCTCGCAGGAAATTCGCGAAAAGCACCCCCTCCCACCGCGCTCGCCTCGCCCCCCTGTCGCGGTTTGAGAACCCCTGCATTAAAGCAGACGCCAGGCCGCGTTGCCGTTATACCGGGCAGGTCCCAGCACTCACTCCTATCGACCGGGCGACGTTGCCGGCTCCATTCCCATGGCTTTGCCGTCCCCTTTGCGCGAGAGAACAGCCCTTGTCCCTGCTCGCTCTTTCGCCTCCCTTTTCTCTTTATCTTTACCCTCGTCTCCTTGAATTTCCGGAATTTCTTCTCCGAGAGTTACTCTTTCAGCCCTCCGACGACGACTCGGCGCATTTGGTCTTATTTTCGAAATTCGCCGGTCTTGTTTACCGTCTTAATGGGGGTACTACATAGTACCCTAACGACGCACATGAATCTTCGATGCCAGCGCTGTTCCTTTAAATTGTGCCCGGAACATCGACTCGTGTTAATTTCGCCGTACCGTTTGCAAATGCGTTGGCACCGTCGTACTCGGAAACGTGGCACGCTTCGGCTGACGTCTGAAAAATTGACCGAAGTAGGTTGATTGTTAAAACGAGGATATGTTTTTAATTATTTCCAGTTTTCCAGGACATTATTTTTCTTGGTTAACCCATCTACTGTTTGTTGTTAACGAGAAACGCTGACATTGTTATCAACGTAAAATGTTTCAGTGACTCGTCATGAACCTAATCCCCTGTTCCTATCAACGATATTGTCCATTTAACGCGATGAACCGGAACAGGTGACTGGAATCCAACCTCGGATCTCATACACGTTATTTAAATCCACGTGACGTTTGGAACACCTTATCTGGCATCTACTTCCAGACCCAAGATTGAGTAATGAATGATGATGAATAATAATTACATTAATTGTTTCTCTAGTCCTTTTATCGGATCCTTTGTGGATATACCAATATTACTGACACGATCAACCAGAGCTCCACAATGTATGAAGGAAAATGAAATGCATTTTTGTTATTTCGTGTTAGATACGTATCATCCAATAACAAACGAGATACGAGCGTCGGTATACAATGCAGCTTGTATTGAAAGCTTTAGTTCCGTAGCATGATCACACAATAATAATTAAGGTGATGACGGTTTACCTCGAAACTTTCGAGCTCCGGGCACTTCGTCAAACTATAAAGTCCGCTAGTAGTGGGTCTCTCAGACGTAGCAGGACCCTAACCGAGACTAAACTCATCTAGACCAGTTCGCCACTTACTTCCCGTTGGTTGGTCCGGCAACTGAAGCGACTCAATGGAGATTTCGGCAAAATCAATATGGTCGACGTCAATCGTGGATTATTTATTCGTCAAAATATAGTTTTAATAGATTACGATTGTTAAATGCCATTTGTAAATGTCAGAATCCGCAAAAAAATGACCCGATCCAATCCCAGTCGCTAATATTTATCCAATCGATGTGTATTGTGTTCAATTAGATAAAAATCACGCTTTTATTACCTGCGACATAATATCACCATGTGCGTGTTTATACCCGCATTGTATTTTCGTATTCATTCCTTCCAGTCTATTGCCCCGACGCACATGTGGAGCTTCCCCACAACTCGGCGCAAGAGTTCTTTCTCGTCACATCTGTTTCGTCGGCGCGTCCTCCTAAAATGCACTCGTCGACGCGGCGAGGCGCTCATGTGCGTCCGAAAAACGCCGAAACGACCTAGGTTCCGTCTACCTTTGTTGTCCCTTTTCTGCATGCTACCCTTCCCAAATGGAGGCGGTGCCCCCTCCCTGATAATTGGCGGGTAAAAAAACTGCCGACGCCGCGAGGGTGGAATCTCTCATGCGTCGACCTGAATTCTACGAGTGGGTCGCCCTCGAAGACGACCCTTTTCCAGGGCACTTCCGTTCCTGCCAAGATTTCCTACTTGTCGGGCGACAAGCTCCATTTTTTCTCATCCGCTTGTGTGCGAACGTCGCTGGCGAGTACTGTAGTGTTTATTTTTTATTTGCTTTGGCACTTCCTGTATTCTATGAAATTGTATTTTTATTGATTTGGCAAAGTATTTAGTACATTTTTACATATATTATAGATATTTTATGTATAGTGTGACGGTTTACGTTTTGGCTACATGCGAGACAATGTCAAAAGTATTATTACTGAGTTGTATACTCGTCGACAGAGATTAGCGTTTTTAAACTTATCACCAGCAAAATGCGTTCAAAATTGACGTTCTTTGTATTCTTTTGTAAAAAGAGATTTAATTGGACTATTGTTGTACGTCACTGAATGTATCTCTAACTCATTGGCAAACATATGAGAGTTACGGAAGACTGGGACATCTGTCACTCGACCATTCATTACTCGTGTGTGTATTTATATGATTGGTAAAAATCGAATGAATGGAGATAATCCATAAAAACTATTGTAAATTGATAAGGGAAGGAGGTGGGGGTGGAGATAAATAAAAAGTTGATTGGTGAAGAACATCTGCTGTTAAAAATGTATTTCAAAAAATCTTTAAAAAAGTGTTCGTACATAAACAAGTAATTTGCGTACAACTGTTAACTCTTCTTCTCGTATCAGTCAACTTTCATTCGTGGGAAAAGAAGAGCCTAGTCAGGAGGAGAAGATTCCTAAAGTTAGTAATTTAATGTGTAGACATTCTGGCCATGTTAAATGTTAATTAAGAATTCAAATTGAATTTAATTTCCGCAGCAAACGCCTGAATTATGTTTGACCGCATCAAGCTATGACGCATCGATTGCACTTCTGACCGATCCACAAACACGGCATTCAGAAGCTTCTGGCTATACGGACTCGAACTAAAGGCGATTACGACTATAAATCCAAGTGCACTGATAAGATCACTTGGAACCATTCGCGTGTATAATATTAAGATAATGCACTGTGTCTAAGTGCAACCAGCGTATGATATTAAAACTTAATATTAATTGATGTATTTAATTAGTAATAAAATATTTCATTTATTGGTATCTATACGAATTTGATGTATACATAAGTAAATTTGTGACTTTTACAAGGATTTTAATTGCGAGAGTTGTTTTTAGAATTTATTAATTATCTATTAGAATTTAACGGAAAAAAGAAAAAGAGAAGAAAATAAATGAGACAATAAATGTGTACATATTAAAGCCCAATTAGAAAATTCGATTTATTCTTGTAATTTTTAGAGTATTAGACAATTATTTATCTTTTCACTTGGATTTAAATAACAATTTTGCTAAAAATTTATATTGTTTTTAATTTTTGCTTTACGAGTATTTATACTGTTTAGAGTAACAATAGTATTTTTCGTATTTAGGGCGCAAAACGAAATTTTTATGAAAAAGTACACTTTTAAGGACGAAAATTGAAGAGGTATTAAAACCAGTTATTCTTCTCTAAAATAAAGATGCTTTTTGTGATGTAACACTGTTTCCCTCAAAGAACCATGACATTTTGCTGTTCTAAAAATGATAAGTCACTTTTTACAGATAAAAAAGAATTTGTCGTATCAGAAGAAATTTGAAAGGACAGATTAAAATTTTGCTTCTCGATCATGTTCTTTAATCGTCAATTTTCAATGACTTTTTTATCCAGATTTATTTTTTCATAATTCACCTATTTATTATTCCTACTTTCTATAATCTGAAAAACGCTTAAAAAGTTATAAGCACTTTTTTGCAAAAAAGCGATTTTTATTCTTCATGAAACCGTAATATATACATCCTTTTCCAGATAGAAAAGTGTTTTCAAGTCCTACATTTTAAGAAATGTAGAGTCCGGAATAAATAATTCAACATGGCCGTTATCAAAATGGCGTCCGAATAGAAATTTTTTTCTTTACTTCCTAGAGGTTCTAACAGAAAATCTTTTTCAAAAAAATCATGTGTCAAGTGTGAAAAGTTGGCTGAATTCATCTATGAATATATTGGAATTTTTTTAGATGTTTTTTTTTACATTTTGAAAAAATTTGTAATTTAAATTTTTCGAAAATTCTACAGCAATTTTATACGAAATCCCAGTGAATTTTTCGATGCATTTTAAGGACTTTTCACTATTGACTTTTTACTATTTCAAATTTCAAACGAAATTTCATTGCGGACGCCATTTTGGGGACCGCCATCTTGAAGTGTTTATTCTGGACCCCAATGTATCTTCAAATTTTGGACTCGAAATCACTTTTCTATCCATAAAAGGCAAACATTTTAGATATAACATTTTAAGCATTAAATTTTACACGAATTCTGAAATATCAGGAAATTTAATCTCGGATATTAATATAAATTGATTGATAATTTACGACAATTAAGCTTTAATGGGTTAATTTTCTATTGGATATATTCGACAATTTCCAAATTGTAAATATTTTATACGTCAACTGTTTTTAATATAATTATTATCAGCTTTCTTTAGTTGTTTTCCAATAGATTCGTCTAAATTGCAGCAGATGGAATAAAGTTACAATTATTGTTTGAATTCAATCGTTTGTTGAATCCCAAAGATATAGAATCACACATGATAATAAAAGCAAATGTATCACTGTTTACAAACGAATTGTAAAGAGAATTGTCAACAAAGAGCCCGGCAAAAAAGAATAATCAAATTATTTCTTCTACCAAGAACATAAAATATATTAAAAAATAAAAAACATTTATATATTTTTCAAATAAATCAAATTGTTATCACAAATTATGAAAAGAGAAAGACAGAGGGAGGACATTTTGAAACCTTTTTATGGGTACCTTGATAAGCGCGATAACCCATGAAAACATTTAAACCAAACGATATTTCTGTAATCAACCTAACCTTCCGTGACCACTTATATAACGGAACTATGATGAGAAAATGGCGAAACCAATCAGTGTTCTGGTACATCTCTCGATACTTTTAGAGACTCCAGAACGGACGCCGCGAGTATGATGTAGTCCACCGGTCATTCGGGTAAATTGAAAAAAAAATGGAAAATTCGTTAGCTCGAAACGTCCCTCTCCGGGAAAAATCCCCGATTCTAATCAAAGGGCAAATAATATATGTATCGCGGGTGAGAGATGCGCTCGAAACGAATCATTTCCATTTTCAACAAGGACGCATTACAACAAAAGCGCGAGGGCACACGACATATATATGCGTGTATGCACGGTCGGACGAGGTAAAGCTTATCGGAAATTTGCACAGCTGCGACTGGCTGCGACTCTGTTTACATGTTCGCATCGGTCGGACCTGTTGGTTAGTCCGCAGACTCTCGATCCATCGGCAGCCACTCGTCGTCATGATACCCGCATTTTAAAAGGGTTTACGAATTTTTGTTTACTCGCGATCCCCGGGTAAAGTCTGATTTCGAGTGATTTATGGGGCCATTAAAATTTATATCTTTTGTAATGCACCTTTCATTTGCGTAACGAGACAGGGGGAGGGGGGTGGGGTTACGTTGTCGTTTTTACACTCGCCAATTTTACGAAATATGTCTTTTTGTACAATATCCACGCGTATAAAGTTCGATTATACGCGTACAGTTTGGCGGTGCGCAAACTGGCACTTTTACGCGAACAACGTATAAAAGTAAATAATATAATATATCAATATTATAAAACACTGTACAAAGGTACAATTTCTCATTTCTCAGTTCATAGCCCGCTGTGTAGATTTCATTTTGTCGTTAGGCAGGCAATAGTAGCCTATAATATATATAATATAATGTAGGTAATGTAATAATGTGTACTGAATAATCACATTTAATGAAATTGTCATATTTCGTGGATAAATCACATACAGGAAATTTTTCAATTGTGAAAAATCATTCAAAAGAAATTTAATAAAAATAGTATTATTTAAATTACATATCCCGAAAAAGTCACGTAACATGAAATAATCACATATCGTGAGAAAATCATGTCCTAAAAAACACATCGTAACCCTAGTAGAAATCTATCCATTTTTTTCTTACACTATCCATTTCTCCTATGCATTTAACATGGTAAATATCGATCTGAACTGTCTAAGAATTGGCTAAGAAATGTTTTCATTTCTACCAGGGAAAAGAATCACGTAAAAAATCAGACTTCATGATATAAACACACGAAAAAAACCATATAATTAAAAAATCAATCGTTCCTGAAAAAATTGCACTTACGTAAAAATATCACGTATATATACATATATCATTAAAAAAGCTTATTTATGAAAAAATCATATTTCATGAAAAAATCACATTTCGTGAAAAAAATCACACATCGTGAAAAAAGTACGTATCATAAGAAAATCATATATTTAAAAAAAAAATCAAATTTCGTGAAAAAAAATCACATGTGAAAATAATCAAATTTCCTGAAAAAATCACATGTCTTAAAAAACACATCGAGAAAAAATCACATTTCCTGAAATAAATCATGTGTCGTTCAAGACACATCGTAAAAGACATGTAAAAAATCAGACATCGTGCAAAAAGCACATACCATAAAAAAATCTCATTCATGAAAAATCACAACATGAAAAAAATGACATTTCATGTAAAAAAGAATCTTTCATTCCTGAAAAAGTCACTTGTAAAATACAATTCGTAAAAAATCACGTATCATAAGAAAATCATATATTTTGAAAAAATCACAGGTGGAAAAGTCGGTCGCTTGCCGGCGCTACCACCGGCTCGACTCCGTGCCGGTCGCCAAAACGGATGAATGCCAGTACCGACTGTTGGTACGGGGCCGA
>JAPYZR010003918.1:0-13242 GCA_030522945.1 Trichopria nigra
AAATAATTTGTTTCCAAAAGTTCTCATTTAATTTTGAATGATTTCTGCTGGAATTTTTTTGGTGATTGTATATATGTTATGTAGAATCACCCTTCCAGATCCCAAATTAAAAAAAAAAGTTTCAATAATTTGTTATTTATACTTTTATTGTTGCAAAGCTCAGTCGGTAACTGTTCTACTTTAGAACTAAGGGGGTTAGTGAAACGACTAAATAACGGATTTTTCCGAGATTCCTTCTTTATCGACTAAACGATATACACACTTTTACATATGTACATTTTGGAAACCGGTTTATCTTCTGACTTTGACAGTCAGTGCATTGTCTCGGTGTTGCAGGCATATAACACAGTTCAAGAGGGAACCTTCTTCGTACGTTTCGTACACATGTATGTATGTGCTGGTATATAATTGAATTTGAAAACATTTGGATGTGATGCGAAAAATATTGCTCTTTGAAATTGGTGTTTTAAAATAAAAGTGAGAGTTAATATTTAAAATAAAATTAAATTTTGCATAATTTTACAGATTAACAATAACCTGTACTGGAATTATCATTCACAAATAAAAAATATTACTTGTATATATTTTTTATTTAGAATTGTGTATGTATTTTTAGTTTATTTTGAAATATTTGGGATTTATTATGAATATTCGAATATCTAATATTTTTAATATATTTTATGTTTGTTGCTGTTGGATTTAAGTGCATATATCCTACATATATTTTCTTTATTCCAGCGTAATATAATAATGATACTATTAACAGTATTTTGTCAAATTTGAATGCATAATTTTATAAGTATTTTTATCGTAGCAGACTGCAATGAATATTTCAACTATCCAACAACAGCCTGGTGCAATGAACATGGGTCAAATGCCCCAACCTGGTACTGCTCAGTTGAATCCAAATCAGCAACAAGTACAACAAGCACAGCAACAACAGCAACATTATCAAGAAAAGTTGGATAATATTTCAAAAGCAAAAACTTTGGTTAATCCTTTAAAAGAATCACTGTCGATAGCTCTGAAGTCGGCTGCTCAAATGGTGCATCAAAACAGTCTTGTGGATGTTGGCACTTCTAAAGTTGATGTACCCGATCAACGATTTAACAAAAACATTGAAGAATTCTACTCAATTTGTGACCAGATGGAACTTCATCTTAGAACCTCTATTGAGTGTATATCTCAGAACTTAAGTTCCGCACGTTATATGCCATTATCTGTCATGTTTCCTTTGAAATCTGATAATGTTAATGCTCAAGATGCGTTATCATATACTCAATTCTTAATGACTACACGTACCCAGGCGCAGTATGCTAAAGAAATTCATAATATGTTGGTTAACGCCTCACAAACTATAGCATCCACTGAATAACGATCAATATTGTCGTTTGGTTCTAATCGGAGCACTTGGCATTAAGTTAAAATAAGGTAGAATATTAAAACCAATCTGTACTTAAAATATTTAAAAGTTAAAGGAGAGAATAAGATCTGTAAAATTTGTATAAAATGCAATGCAGTAAAATAAAATCCTAATCGTAATATCTTTAAGAAATAAGTAAGTGTTTCAAGCAAAATATGAAAGAGATTTTAAAATCATCATTTTATAAGTTCAAATGAAGTATGCTGAGTAATTTGTAAAAAGTAAATTTCAATAATGGTTGCTAAATTTTGAAAAGATTCATTGAAATTAATAAGTAACGAAGACTGATATATTCTCAATAGAAGCAATCGTTTCTCTTGACATAAAAATTAACATAACTGTTAAAAATGATTTAAAAGCAACAACCATATTATGGAATTATGTTGCTTTCATATATAAACAAAAACTGAATTTAATTATTTTTAAATGTCTGGAACATATTTATTTAATCTAAGGAAATGAGTATGTAATTTTAAAACGTTTTTAAGAATTGAGAATTCTTTGTATTTAAAATAGGAATGCAAAATACATGGTTGCAGTGTTAAATTAAATTTTTCAAATTCTTGTTCTTAGATTGTCTATTATTTAAAGTTCTATAAAATTATTTATTTGAATTATTGTTTTCAGTCTGGTTAAAGTAATTTCTTTCTCTAACAGAAAAGGGATATAATCATAAAATCTCATAAAAAAAAACTTTTTCATACCAGTCTCAGCATTTAATATTATATATATATATAATATTGTTTTTAAAAATTTCACATACTTTTAAGTCACATTGTTTACAACATTATTGTTATTATTATTTGTTATGACTAATGAAGCACACTATTTTAACAGAACGAACTTTATAGTTTATACTTTGAATATTCATAAATATGATTTCACATTACATCTGGACTTGACAATCTATGCATAACTTACAGTTTGACTTTCGGAGAAAGTTATTAAGAGATGCAAATCTTTTTCATTTAAATACCCAATTATTTATGGAACCACGTTTTTGGAAGCAATCCCTTATCAACTTTCCATTGTAACATTTTTTTGTGATATAAGGGGCATGAACTGCCCCTTTAATTTTATTACATATTGTAGAAAATAGTGACGTCCTACGTGTACATGAATCATTTGTTTCAAATAAAAGTTTCATGGCCTTCAATGCTCCTCCCACGATATAATCGTGAAATGTTCGAAAAGCACGACATAAACGATGTAATGGCGTTTCCATTTTTCTATCAGTTGTATTAATCTCACTTCCATATTTTAAAAGGATTCCAATGTTAATATTCATTACAAGCATCACATGCATTATGTAAAGGTGTTCTGCCGTATTTATTGATCGAGAAGACATTCGCATGTGCTTTCAAACGTGTTTCCACTATGACTTTATTGCTACTATATAATCCTCCTAAACATGCATAATGTAATGCTGTATCACCTCGATTATCAATGTTGTTGACACAATCAACCTTTGAACTTATTAATAATTGAACAATTTTTTCTTTGTCAGTATCGATAATACTTGGATTGTATCCAAGACAAATCACTTTCAATGCTGAAACTCCAGCAGATGTTTTGGTATATACATCACACTCTTTCTTAATGAATTGTTCAACAATTCCTATGTTGCCGAGCAAGCAGGCAAGTAGTAATGGAGTTCGCCTAATAACGTTTTTTGCGTTAACTTTAGGGAGGTATTAAAAATCAGTAAAATCGGTTTAATAACCTAAGCAATCCAAGATTTTATTAGAATCGGAGGCAATAGATCAGGATCATAATTATTATACCCATTATTAAGTTTCCTTACCGCCAAAAAGATATCACGTGAGACCACCAAGGAGTCGATAATATCGTGCTGATACAATATAGATACAGTTTTTTTTTTTTTTTTTTAATGACATTATATTTTGATTATTTTATATCTACAATATTATAACATACTCTTTTGAAATAAAATACAAGTATACGTATATTCATATTCGAAACTATATAAAAAAAATATATTTTTATCAAATATAATCTTTATAAATCATTATAAATTAAAAAGATACATCTTTTAAAAATTTCAATAATTTTAAGCAAAGGTTTAGACATGAAAATCAAATTTACGTTAACTTTGACAAATACAGTACACGTTATCAATCATTCAATTTTATAGAGATTTTATGAAAGTAAATATTCATGATATAGGATTTTATTAACATTAATTACAGGATGTATAATGATGTACATTTTTTTACATAATACCTTCGCATGAGCTATAAAGCATTAAAATAGCACATCGCCTTACAAGCGATTACCTAAATGGAACAATAAAAATAAAATTTAGCAAAAACCTGTCGAAGGTTGTCAATTCTAGGCTTTATTAAAAGCTCAAGTTTTGTTCCATGTAGAAATAAAAAAGATTTTGGAAACAACCTTTCTCTGGGATTTCAATGGCTCTTCTGTACAGCATAAAAGTTATTAAAAACAGAAAACGAGTCTAGGATAACAAACCCTGGCAAAATTTTGTGTGTTCATAATCAGAGACTTAGATTATTCTGTTTTAATGTTCACATGTTGCGTATGTAAGTTTGTAATACTAATATGTACAATATTTAGAATAACAAATCCTCATCCCCTTCATCTAACATATTTGCATGAACTGTATCATCACCTGCTGCAATCATTTCTTTTCGCTTTGCTTCCACCTGAAAAGCAAATATCATTATAAAACTGCCATTAAAATGTAAATAGATAAAAAAAAAACAACAACATATTAGATATTATAATTAGTAAATTAAATATTTGAAATAACAAATGTTTTTTGTTAGTTTAATATTTGTAATTTTCATACCTTAGCTTTGGCAATTTTTTTCTTATCTTGAATCTTTTTCAATCGATAAAACTCCTCTCGCTCTAACTCATCCAGTTCAGAAATGATGTAGGCAAGTGTTTTTTCAATCCTTGGAATGATGACATGTTCAATAGCATTGACTCGACGATTCGTAATTTTAATCACTTCATCGAGTGTAACAAAACTCGTTTGCAATGATGCTAACTCAACGAGCAATGTGACAGCCTTTTGATAGTTTTTCTTTAGTTTCGTCAATTGCTGACCTCCTCTTGCTAAACCTGCTAGTTCGTAAGTGTCAGTGCCATCTTGGTAAGACTCAAATACTGGTAGATTTACACCAGCAACATTATCCTTCTTCGAACGGATCTTAATTTGTGCTTTTGTGACATTTTGGAGAACAACTTGATTGAAGTCACCTGTTGCAAATTTTGCTTCTGCCAGTGAAAATGCTGCTTCTTTCATTACTTCTCCCATAAGAGTTTTTGTCTGTGAAAATAACAAAGTAAAATATTAAAATATTAAGATAAAAAACAATTTAAAACACGGCAATAAACGTCAACATACCTCAATGATTTTCCCTAAAATCAATCTAAAACGCATTTGCAGTGCATCAGCTTTCTTCTTCAATAATCCATGACCTTTTTGTGCTCCGGCTAGACGAGATTTCATCAACATTTGAGCACTGAAATGAAAACAGTCATGAGTATTAATTGAAATCTATATAGTCAGTGGAAAAATAATTTATTGTTATATTGTTGAATGTGTAGCACTATTATAGTTGTATAAAAGAATTTATATAACTTTTTTTTATTAATTTTCTCTTTCATTGTACTTTACGTTATAGTTTATATATACATTATAATCTTTAATAGATAATGACATTTCATTATGTGACCTCAAATTAGGAAAAATTATCGATTAATACAGGATTTAGGCAAATGTAATATTATTGAAATATTTATAAAGTATATTTTGACAATTATTTTGTTGCGACGTAATAAACAAATGAGCCATAATTATTATTACTTAGAATAAAACTATGAAGAATGCATCAATGACCATTGTCAAGATCAAATAAAAATTAAAGGGCCGCGAAAGAGTCAACTTCGAAAGAAAAAGCACTGTGCCATTCAACGATGAAGTTAATGTAAAGATTTACTCTAAAAGTTGATAATGTTTAATACAGTGATTTCACTTAGAAAGCAATCACATGACAGTACAAGGAAAATAATAACTCGATACGTTTTAAGCATGGTTACACCCTATTTTTTGAGAGCAGAAAATGAAGGTGAAATCCATTTCAGAGATTCATGAATAAACATAGGAATTTTTCACGATGTTGGGGAAGGTTAGGGAAAGGTTAGAGTTGATAAAATCTTCAAGTAAACTTACCCCCGAGAGGGGAAAATTTGGAGTCTGTCTTTTCCCGACATTTTTGGTGTCTGCTAGCATATAGGCAAAACAGGCAGGAATGTGACTGATCAGCTGACTCTGATCCACTGATACGTGGACTATTGGAACGGAAAATACAGGAACTGAACCGCGGTTGATTCGGCGGATGATTCGGAATCATTCGGTTTGTCGGATTAAGTATGTATTCGGTTTCGAGAAACTTATGAATTTTTTGAGGTTGTTGTTCCCGATTCCTAATTGTCCATCACCGCATCTCTTTTTTGAAGCTTTATAAAGACGTAACATAACTGTAGGAGAATTATTACATTTACTATTTTCATCACCAAGACACGATGAACAACAATATAGAAAGATATATCATCAAAAGTACATATGGAAATATATAAAGTAAGTATCAAAAAAATGAGATTGAACGATCTGATTGCGAGTGAATTATGAAAGCATATATATACTGCATTGAAATATTTAAAACAAAACAAACCGAACTATACACACACACACGCACACGCATATATATATATGTATGCATATGCATATAAATCAGGGAAATAAAGTATGTGAACCAGATAGGCGATAGCAATTTTTCAAAATTTGCAGTAATTTTTTCCGACGAATAATATAAAATATATATTAGTGACGAAACATACTTGTTTCTGTTTACAAATCTCATTTAATTATATTCTTGTATATTTGATTCTGAGACATGATGGAATCTGTTTTCGTGTGGTATTTGTCTTTCGCGGCGCGTCGCGGGCCGCTCGGACTCTCTCGTCACGCGTTACATGGATGAACAATATACGTGCGTATGGTGGGTGTAGGTGCCTATATATATATATATAAGAAGTTATACTCTGTATATAGTACAACTTTGCTCCTTATCGCTCTTATTGATAAGAGTTCCCGTTCGGCTATTCCACTCCCTCCTACGTGCCACGCACGCACCCATTTGATATGTGCGATATATTTGAATTTAAAGATCCCTCCCGTTAATGCGACTGTTTATCGCCTTATCTTTCACATATTATTTCTTCGTCCCTGATCTCTTTGATATCTTAATTCCTTGCTTATTCTTTTCCCGTCTGCCCTTTTCTATTTAGATTTTCGTTAATCGATTAGATTAGAGCATATAGTAGTAGATTGGAGATTTTCATTATAGTTAGATTTGAGTTGCGTTTTTTTAGGTATGGAAGTTAGCGTATAGCGTGTAAAGTAGTTATACATTTGCGTCTGTTTTACCGGGAGAGAAACAACTATAATTGTAATATATACATAGATATTGCTTGAATTATTTCCCCATCCTTTGACAAGAAATGTCAACTAGGCATAAATTTTATGCCTGCGACATCCTCTTTCCGGTTTTCTGTAAAGTTTTGACTTCCAACATATATGAACTTATTATCACTTCTAGACAAAGTACACTATTAAAAATCCAAGGCGCAGCCGATAAACTTCGAAAAACTTAAATTTATATAGTAATAAATGTAAGGTAATGAAAGTTATGAAGTGTATTATTAAAACAAGAAAGCAAAAGAAAATTTGATTATTACACGAAGTGTTATATAATAATAATAATAAACGTCTTTATTGGTATCCTTAGGTTTTACATAAAGATTAAAAAAAAAAAAAAATAATTACATAAAAAACAAGCCGCATAGGCACCAAAAGGCGAGCCACAGCAAGAGTGCTGCTTTACAGACTGACCTATAAGCCTATAATTTTTATTTCACATTCTTCTTTTTTTTAAATACTGATATTAAAAATGCTTATTATTTTTTATTCCTTTTGTAATATTAGTCAGCTTTTTTTCATAAATCATATAGATGTTTTTATTTTCATATTTAATTCCAAGCCACTACGATATTAGTAATTTATTTATATAATTATTGAATATAAAACAATAAATGCTTAGCTTATATTAATGTCGTTAGTAGAAGCTTTTCAGCAGTGCGAATTAAAAAGAGAAAATAATTATTTACATACACAAATATATTTCTCTGTAATTAACAAAATATTGTAATTACTCAATTTACAAAACTATATCTAAATGTATATTGTAAATATAATTTTACTTCAAATTATGTACAATATATAAATATTTATTTATATCTTAACCGCTGTTAAAGAATTTTATAAAAATTTATTTTCTTAACAGTTAAAACTATTATTATAAACTAATGTCACCAGCTTTTAAAACCTGCCTTACATTTAAATTAATTCGCGCATTCAAAATATAACTTTTAGCCTTTTTCCAGTCTTCGTTTAGGCTTTGATTTTCAAGATCCCAAGGGGAAGAATCATCAGCTAAAATCTTAGGCACACCATGGTACCTTAATCTAGCACTGTCCGACATTACAACAACATCGCCACTCCGTAGAAAAATTGCATCTGCTGGATCATCAGGACTGGTTCCACCAATTAAAAAAATTGCAGTTTGTCCAAAACTTATTGAGAAAAGCGGTGCTTCGAGACACCGTTCAGAGTGGTCTGTATGTCCAGCTAATGTAGAATTCATTCTATAATAATTAACAATTGCTGCTTCAGCTACAAAATTTTTAAAATCTAAAATTTTAGCAAAGTATTGAGTCAGTTTTGCCAATGAGTTTGACATTTTGGTTTTTTCATTTTCGGAATACTGTTTAGTGTCCCAATTATGATGATATCCAAGTGTAGCCCATCGCAATTTTGATTCAAGATCTGTTTGTTTTTCTCCATTTCTGAAATTATTTATTATTACATAAATGTGAAATAATTTGCACTAAAGTAAAGCACAATATATTTTTACCTAAAACAAGCATCCCACCAAGATTCATCATTTTTTAAAAAGTCATGTGCATCAATATTCAATTTATTTGGTTTCTTCGCATAATCTTTAAGGCATCTTATAATCCACTCCTGCTGTCCAATTTTGGTAAATGGATTTTCTATGAAGATTAGTCCTAAAATGTATAATATCGAAATAATGTTTATATTAACTTTTATTTAAGAAATTGTTAAAAAATGAATCTAGTTACCAGGAATGTTTGTAGACTCGTATATTTTCCAACATTCAAGGTGTTTTAGACCTTGTTCCTCTTCAATATTAGGTTCACGAAAGTCTATATTAATTTCCTTGACCTTAAAGAAAAATGGCATAACATATAAACCATTATAATGATACAAAATTTTTACTAATTTCGATAAACTTTCATAGAAAAAGCAAAATATTCATAAAACCTATACTCAAAAGAATGTAAAATTTATTTAAAATCAGTTTTATAATCAATACCATTGTTATAAAACTTACGCTAAAATTATTACTGGTTCGAATATCAATAACGTTTTGAAAATCCGGTGGTGGTTTGCGTTGTTTATAATATTTAAAAGCATCTTTGAACATTTTTAACCTCAAAATGTCATCTAATCCGAATCCTGAAGGCGGCCATCTTCCATACAGTAATTGAGCGAACACATTAGCATTGTTCGTTTTGCAATGTATACCTGTCCTCCGAGTCGCTCCTTTTTCAATATACATATATGATATAAAACGAACAATGCTATAATGACCGTGTGAGTACATACACATACATATGTATGAGGTAGATGCCTTATGTCCAACGAACCCAATGAACTACATATATGTAATGCCACAATGTCACAAGCGTCACAAGTCACATCAACAGCTCAGGTGGAGTGGTGGGTGACTGGATGTTGAGAAGAATGTTAAAAAGGAGTAGCGAACAAAATTAAAATAAGGGAAGACTATACTGTACCGTGAAATGCTCTATTTTAACGTTTCTCCTAATCTTCACAGAGATTATATTTAAAGGGCTGTGTTTATCCTTTTTTTGAGAAAGAAAAAACGATATTCCTTTTCCGCGTCAGAAAGCATATTCTGAGTGTATTCCGTTATGGTTTCAGTAGTAATTTATTCTTATGACTGCATGATTATCTAAGTTCCTTTGGCAGATAAACATGGTACCAAAATACTGCTGATACCGTAACGGATTACGGATTGTTTTGACAGTTTATACTTATATATGCAGAATTGCGTAGGAGAGAAACCGGAAGATGTACGTGAATATATATACTAGATGTATATGTATGTATCATGATGAAACATTGTATAGTTTGAATAGTTTGAATTGAATTTTGGAGTGTCAATTTAGAAGAAATTAATAATCGAGAACCGAATATGGACAATCCACCTGGTCCGTCTGGAGCCTCAGTTTCAGTAACTGAAAAAGTAAGTTATTCATTTTATCCATTGTAACAAATATTCATTTTAATAATATTTTCAAACGAATTATTGGGTATCATTATATAAATATATATGTCTTGAAAATACGATATAATAATTAATAATAAAATCTGTATGGCAATGTTTTAGAAACAGAAGAAACCCAGGCTCTCCTACAATGAAAAAATGAAAATATTTGAGCTTTTAGAATCCGGAATGAAGCAGTCACATATTGCCAGAAAATTCAATATTAGCCAAGCTGCAATAACCTATCTTAAAACAAATCAAGAAAATTTAATTAGAAATAAAGAACTTCTTGAACAGGAAAACATTAACTTAAATCGAAAAAGATTTTCTAGTGTCATCAATTCTGATCGAGAAAAAAAACTCATGGAGTGGTTCAATCAGAATCGAGCGGCAGGTATTTCAATTTCTGGCAAGGTTATTCAAGAGGCCGCTGTAGCATTTAATGAATCTTGCAATGGTCCACATAATTTTAAAGGTGGCAGAGGATTTTTATACAAATTTCAAAAAAGACACAGTATACATTCATTGAGTTCGAAAGGTGAAAAGATATTGACTAGTAATGATGCTGCTGCAGAATTTAAAAATCAATTTTCTAGTTTCATCACTGATTTTGGGTATGGCCTTGATCAAATTTACAATGCTGACGAGTTTGGACTGTTGTGGAAAGCCTTACCGGGACAAACTCTGATTGACAATGATAAAAAAAGTACACCAGAATGGAAATTGTTAAAGGACAGAGTCACCATTATGGTATGCTCCAATGCTGATGGATCTCATCGTTTACCATTGTGTATGATCGGTAAGTCAGCCACTCCACATTGTTTGATAGGCCTAAACAAGGAATCGTTACCAGTTATGTACACAAATCAACGAAATGCCTTGATGGATACAACTGTTTTTATGAAGTGGTATACAGAAATGTTCATTCCTCGCATAACAGAACAACATAAAGATTCTGGCAAGAAATGCATACTCTTGCTAGATAACGCACCAATTCATCCACCTGCAGAACACTTGAATTCAATAAGTGACATCTGTTCTGTAGTTTATCTGCCACCACACATATTCAGCCTTACGCAACCAATGAGTCAAGGTGTAATTGAAAAATTTAAAAGGTGTGTATACGATGTTATACAGAACAATAACATAAATGAACATGAGACTAAAAAACTATAATAATAATGTGATATAATATAAGAATAACGATATAATATTCTAGCAATTCATTCGATTGCATGAATATATAAAGTAGAAAGTAAAATAATTAGTTTGAACTGCGACTAACCAAATCTACCTTTTTACCATAGTTTTAAACTTTTCGTATAATTAAATATTTTTTCAATACTTTCACAACAATAAATGTAAAATATTATACCAGTAATAAAATAATATTGTAACAACATTATACGATATTGTTAATATAATTGCAGGTTATACAGACGAAATATGATCCGGTCACTTTTAATGATGGAGAGTATACTACCTGTAGAAGCTTTTGTGGAGGAAATAAACATGTATAAGTGTATCATGTTTGCTGCTGATGCCTGGAACAGTATTAGACCAAGCAATCTCTCGAATGCTTGGGGTAAGATATTAGGCCAAACACTGGCTACAAACTTTCCTGAAGAAGATGATGGTGTTGAAGATGTTGTGCGAAATATGCAAACAATTCCTCAATTTGAGAACATCACTTACAAGGAAATAATATCATGGTTCACGCACGACGACATATACTCCGGGTGGGAGGTTGTCACTCCGGAAGAAATAATTTCTAAAGAAGATATTTCTGAAGATGACTATGAAGAAGATAAAGTTTATTCTACGCTAACGAATGAAGAGGCTGCAACAGTGGCAGAGTCATTTGAAAAATGGTGCTTTACTCGCACTGATTTCACAGCTGAACAATTGTCAGTGCTACGATCGGTGGTTTCACTGGCAAATAACATTGCATATGATGAAAAATTTTCTAAATATTAAGTGTATTTATATAACAAAAATATTATATATAGTTATTTATAGAATTTAATTTATTATTTAATATGAAATAAAAATTATTTACGGTCTTGATCTTATATCAATGGATTTTAAAAGAAAATGTTTAACTATATAACTAATTATTACCAGCACACGAACTGTACTGTCATTTTCAATGATTGTATTCCCGTTTTAGTGAAAATACTCTTTTATGTCACCAATTTTTAAATCTGGCAATGGAAATGATGTTGCAAATTGTAGACCAATCTCTGTTATAAACTATTTCAAAGATCTTGCTTGCGAGACTAACATTAAAAGTAAGCAAATTCATCTTTTCTATGATTCAACAAGTATAAGTTATAATTGTATAACTGTTAAAAGCATACATCTTTAATGGGAAACAATTTGTGAAAATCGGAGTTATTATATCATTTGCATTAAAAGTTACATCTGGTGTTTCTTACAGTTCATATATTTAGGGCCACTGGTCTTTATAGCATTCATTAATGATATATAAAATCCATTAAATTACAGTGAGATCCTATATATATCGGATTAAAATGACAAAAGTGTGGAACTAAAACCGTTATAGAGCAACGGTTTGATTGGCTGCTATAATTCAGTCATGTAATTTCTCTATCGGTTGTAATTCCATTTTTGGCGCTTTAATCCATATTTTCGTTTGCTAATAACATCTCGAAAATAATCATTTTCCGAAATGTAGAGCACACTTACATCAATGGTTCGCATCTCCCAGCATCTCTTGAACCATACACCAGTAAGATTCTATATGAACTTATTTCGTAGTTCGCGCTCATAATTCCGAATCGTAGCCATTTTTTACGTCTGTTTACAATTGTAGCCTATATAACAGGACCCATTTGCGCCTGCAGCCGATTTTTTTAGAAGTTTCCTCAGTCGGTATGCAATGTGATAGGGAAAACTTCAGAAAAACCCATAAATTAGAACCGTAAATTGGACAATTCTTTACTTGTTCTTAGAAATACTATAACTATATATATTTTCTTTATATAATGATGCTCTGAATTCCGTCACATAAAATGTAAATACAAACTTCCCAACCCGCACTAAATGTCCGTAACGTTTCTGAAATATATCAAAAACGTTACAGACATTTTGTGCCGCTTGGTTGTAAGTTGTATTTTCAGGATGCAAAGACTTTGGAATCTAGTTTTGATTCGATTGTAACTTTTAAAAAGTACGTCAAATCTGCCAGTCTAAAGTTATACGACTGAGTATTAAAACTAGGGGCTTCGCCCCTGCGGCCTCCGGCCGCCAACCCCACCAAGGGGCTCCGCCCCCTGGACCCCCGGCTCGCTTCGCTCGCAAGATTGT
>JAPYZR010003919.1:0-13239 GCA_030522945.1 Trichopria nigra
AATACATTAGTGGTTTTTCGTCCCCTCTGGGGGGTCTTTTTTGTTTTTTTTTTAATCCCCCCCCCCCCCCCCCCCCCTTTATAGATTAAAATAAACTGCTGAAAACATCGGATACAAGGAAAATCAAACATCTTACACCACTCCTTTGAAACCTAAAACAACCCGAGCATGCAGAGCGTGCCGACAATGATGTAGGCTGCGTTCAGTAATCCGCAGCTATGTATAATACGTCAAAGAAAGCGTCGTGAGAATAGTAAACATAAAAACTTCCCAATAAGGATCATCAATTATCTTTGCAAGAAAGAAAAGTACAGTATTTTTATTTACAGACATTCGATATACGTTTGAGAATTTTAATTTTCTGTACTATTTGATATGCAATGTGTGTAGAAAAACTATTCGCTTTTTTCTCGTTCAGGGTAATGTTTTGTGTGGTGATATTAAAATGTTTGAAAAATCTATACAATTCTCTAGAAGAGTAGCTCAATCTGCTGTTTAATCCTGTCTGGAGTAGTTAGAAATTTAATGTAATGAAATTTAATGTTTTTTTTTTTTTTTTACTTTGGGCGACTCCTTGCTCTGCTAGCTTGACAGATGCAGAAATTCATACGGATTCTTGTCATGTGCGATAGGAAGAACAATTGAAAACTAATATGATTTTGATTTCACGACAAAATTGCAAATAATATAAAATTGCTGGAATTTACTTTTATTACATTTTTACATTTTTTTATTTATTATGGACAGGATGAGTTATTTCAATCGATCGAGGGAAATATCTCAAAAAATAAATTCTATGTACAAAAATATATATCGTTTAAACAAAAATTATTCAGGATAATGGGGCCAATCTTGGTTTTGACCTTGTTAATTTTTAAAGTTATTTGGAGGTCAAAGTTATTTTTTCTTTTTTTTTTTTTTTTTTTTTTGTTTTTATTTTCATGGCCATTTTACTGTTCGTTTATTAAACAAAGACGACCAAATGTAATCTACAAAAACGGTTGTAATGAATGTCCATCAATATACATTGGACAAACAAGAGGATACATAAAAAAACGTTTATATATGAACATGGAAATCATTCGAAAAAAAGAAAGTGAACATACAGCAATGACTAAACGCACATGTTATAAAGACGGGTCACAACTTTCAGTTTTCAGAATTCAAAATCCTGGATAACTAATCAAACTGGGAAAAATGGAACATCAAAGTAATGTTATATATGTAAGACATATATAGGTTAGGTTTGGTCGGGTGAGGTTAGATTGCGATTTTTCTTTTAATATATACTTAATACATGCGCAAGAGGAACCAACATTTATTTTATTATAATTTTTTTCAAATTAATTGTACGACTTTTAAGTAACAATATTTATGCGAAAGTGATAATTCGTTTTTTTGTCCTTACAACTACTCCAGGGGATTCAAATATATATATATATATATATATATATATATATATATATATATATCTTAATGATTTTTACAGTTTTACATTGTAATTTTATTACAAAGGAAATGTCACCCTTTCCCTTATCGACTATATACTGTTAAATATATTCTTAAAAGTATTTCGAAATATTTTCTTCCAAATCTTAAGTTTCAACCGTCCCTAAGAAAAATTCGGAGGAACAATAGGCAAAAAGTACGCTCGACTTTTCTTTTCTAGAGTTCGAAATATTAAAGCGTTTTTCTCCCACTTTGTTATTTTTGAAGTCAGAGAAGGGGATGGAAGACGTTGAAAGTTGATATTTAGTTAATTATCAATATAACTAAGTTGATTTTCGTTCATCAACTTCAACTTATAATTTAATCAATAAAAAAAGTTCAACTTTTAGTTATTGCTGGATGAAACGAAACGTCAAATTGATTTCAAATAGTATTTAGAAAACTAAAATATAACAAAATGTTTGATCAAATCAATGCAACATTCCGTTCAAAGTATAATACCAAAGTTTAAATCGTTAAAACTAAATAAAAAGATATTTCTTTCTTTTTTTTTCTAATATGGGTTTCGTTATAATTGTATCACTACTGTATAAGCAAGACAACAAAATTTTCCATTGAATCCCTTGAGCGAAAAATTCAGTAAATTCAACTTAAATTACGTTACTCGTATTCAAATGACAAATCGTTCAATCAACGACATATTTAGTATAATCAACTAAATTGTAGTTATTACAACTAAATATATATGGATCAAGTAAACTGCATGGACGTCATATATGAACGAAATATTTAGTTGGTTTCAACAATTAACTAAATATTTAGTTGAATTTACTGAATTTTTCTCTCAGTGTAAAATATTTCGTTGACGCAACCAAACTTCGTGTCAGTGTTGGAAATTCGAACTACATTAAATGACGCGACGATTTAATAAAGTGTCAATGCTCTCGACGGTACATATAGTTTTCGGAAAAGAAGAAATTAATTTAGCCAGTCGACGGCGTGTATCGTTGACAAAACGTGTTTTTTTTCTTCTTTTCGTCCATATAGGACGTTTCGTGAATTCCTTTCATCATATTTCGATTCGGAAAAGTCCCCTGGTGGAAGCGGTTAAGGTTGCGGTCAGCGGATGTCGAGAGTCGCTTTCCGTATACATATACATATATGACGCTTTTTCAGGATCGCCTGACCCGCCTGACCGATTGGCCAAGTGCGGCCAGGCAAGTATAGTACCTGTCCGAATGACAGATCGCAGCATCCCACGAAAACGCTTTGTATACAACAAAACCGAAAGGACCAGGGGCCAACGCTCGCCGAGGGGTGCTAATCCCACGACCTATACGTTCTTCACCCCTGAATAATATGCCCTGCACGCGATTTCACGTCGGATAACTGTTAATGCGAGCGGAATTGGTCGTGCCGTTGCGTCGTTACGTCAATTTTATTAACGTACTTTTCCCGATTTTAATTATTCAAATAGGGCATATAATAGTAATAACAACAACAACAACAACAATGATAATAAAAAGATTAAACTTTGTTCATAACAATAAAAAAAATTAAAATAATAATAATAATAATAATGAAAATTTTATTTTCTAATTAATTAATTTCTTTGTTGTTGAACCGTTCTTGCAATATTCTTTTTTTTTTTAAGATGGCATTTTCTAATGTTGGCAATAACGTTCTTATATAAGATGATTTTTAAAATTTGTCATGAGATGATTAATAAGGATATATATGTATATGAAGAAGAATACCTTATCAAATCGACAGGTCAAAATCCCGACCATCCCCAATATTATCTTGCCTAATAACTGTTCAGTCAAATTATTCAAAATTTCAATACAAAATCATCGAATCTAATAATTATGCAGTAAAATTATAAGAGCAAAGAATATGCGATGAAACTTATGAACAAAGCGTTGGTATGTATCGCGTCGTATTAAATGTCATTGAAGATCATTATGCCTATACGGTGTACATCACCTTATTCGTGATAAATGCATATAAAAATATTACAATAATATTGGGCGGAATGTAGGCAGAAATTGGATAGAAAATGCTTAGGTAAGTCGTCCCACGCGTGTCTAAAATTGTTGTACAAGAACTAGGTGCAAATTGTACAAGATTTCTCTAAAAAGGGTAATATATAATTAATATCAAGGAAAACGTTACATTTACCTAATAGGAAACTGGCCAGTTATATATTCTCCACAAACTAGACAGTGAATAAGTAAATTAGCCAAAAACTTCCAAATCAGGGAAATTCATCTTCTTTAATTCTACTTTAGCTTAACTTAGAATTTTAAGAACAGTCATTGTTTAAGAACGTTAAATAAAACGTTTATTTTGTCATTTTTGCCGATGCGTATAGTAAGTATACATATGTGTATAAATATATCTAAACCCGAGTAAAAAAAACGGGTGTCTCACAAGTGCTTTTGAAGTATTCGTGAGTATGTGTTCCTCAGGTACGTCTATTGAGACGAATCGACACACAATATACAAATTTGGGGACTGTTCCTAAAAAATAAATATATCTTTCGTATATAGTTTGGGGACTGTGGTGTTACACGATGCGGAAGTTTCAGGCTTGTGACGGTTAGGTTAGGTTAGTTTTTAAGCGGGGGGTCCGGGGGGGCAAGGCCTCCCCGCTAGGCATGTTGTGTCCACCATCCCCCCCTACGCCCCAACTTCGGGGCGAGAACAGTATAGGGGGTTCCCCATATTATACATTAGATATACTTATATATACATATGGTGATTGTATGGGATGTATATAGTAAGAATCGAATATCTTTATCCCTTATAGGTGGTCCAACATTATAAGAATATTCGTATTTATGAAATTTCTAATTTCTGCACACGAAATGATTGGGAGGAAGAATAATACCCTATACTGTGCTCTCCGTATATATATATATATGTATACATGGGCATGCGCGACGCGGCACAATCGTAGTCGTTTATTAAGTGTGTTATTATATTAAACGATGAATGGCCGGTTTCATGCGGGCCTTACGTCCATTATAGATATCTAATGAACATTAGCATGTCTGTAGTACTTGGAAATCGTATCGTCTATACTTTTTAAAATAATTCCGATAAGGAGTCACAATTGTAATAAATAATAACGGTCAACTGAAATCTGTCACTCTTCTTTTTCATTATTTCAACTTTCTGTTAGTTTAGTTGTGTTCATTCACTTATTTTTTTTTTTCTTTCTTGAATGATGATTTAAATATTTTTCTAAATTAAAAATTAATACATTTTTTTTTTTAGATAGAAAAAATGAAATATACTGCGCATTTACATTTTTATTCTTTTCAACATAAGCACTGAAATACATTCCACAATGGATATAATTTTATTAAGATTTTTTCACATTTTCTAGGGAAATTAATTTTTATGATTCTCGTTTAGCATTATTATATATCGTCAATTTCATGACACAAAGAATTCATTGAATAAAGTAAGGTATGATTTAATTGTACATATATAACAAAATTTCTTACTTCTTGATATTACATTTGTATATAATTGAATATAATTGCTTGGTACACTCTAAATTTCGTGGACTGAAATTTCACTCTGCATTGGAGCGAGTCGGTGATTTACACTCTAAACAGAGTGAAATGTCACTCTTAAAGAGTAGAAATTCACTTCTTTGCAAGAGTAGCTTAATTATCACTCTTTATGATAAGTGAAATTTCACTCCAAGAAATTTAGAGAGTACTATTTTTGACAAATTTTCAGTGCGCTGTATACGTACACGTTGCTCTATATAAAATAGCGCATGGAATGACATAATAAATTTGGATATTACTACAATGAGGGAAGATTCTGCAAAATATTTGAAAAGTACATGCCCTATTGTAATTACGTATAGTAAATTCGGACATTAATCTATTGGAGTCGAAAATAGTTCTCAGTAGTACCTTTCTGCAACAGTTTTGATAGTTTCGGTTAAGGTCGAAACGTTATATTGACATTTTAATCAATAAAATAAAATATTTAATTTATCGCTTTTGCAATAAAACCTATAGATATCCAAAAATCGCATATTAAAAATAGAGCAACGTGTACGTATAGCGTAATGAAAATTTGTGAAAAGTATTTTTCGTATATATATATGTGAAAAATATTATATAAATATATACTGAAAAAAAAAAAAAAATTAATTTTCAAGTATATTTACTCGCTGCTATTCAACTGAATATTTACTTGAATCAAGAATTTTTTTTCAGTGATGTATATGTATATATATATAGCATTTTAACATTTTTATATATAAATACTTTTACAAATTTTCATATTTGAAAATCGAACGTTATATACTTGGAGATATTTTTTATTTTCTTAAAATGTTACATATATATTGATTGATATTTATTTTAATGCTTCACTTTTCGGTATTACATGATATATATATATATATACCACGTATATATAAAATAAGAGGATAAATTGCAAAGTTGTACGTGTGTACAAATTCGGACACATGTATACCTAAGGAATTATTATAACACATTTATTTTTTGTTATGAAATCCACGAATGACCGATATCGATGAATATTTATCAACGACGAATAACAACATTTTTGTGAATAAACATAAAATACAAATACGAAATATTTTAAATACTCATACTCGGAATGAAATGCAGAAACACGAACTCGCCGTTTTTAACTATTATATTGACGTGACATATATACAATCGTAAGACTCGTTTACAATCGTAATCATTTACCACAATGACCACGCACGACAACAAGAAAACAAACAATACCACCTTAAAAAAGCATCATTTACAAATTTCATTTTATTCTATATAATAGGATGGTATTATATATATCTATGTATAAGAATACGAGGAAATCGATTTCGGAAATGTGGGAAAAAGTAGCTCGTGTATTTATATATACTAATTTAGGATGATTTCCTTCTCGAAACTCGATCTTCTTTTCCTAGGCTTGTGCGCATTCTTGTATATAGTTTAAGGAAACCCCCGTGTAATTGATCCCTATTTTAAAATTGTAGTTAACGAGAGGGATTCTCTTCGCATTTTACTTGACAACATCACACCGAGACTCTTTTCAAGCCCTCTTTAGATTTTCCCCGACAAAGGGACTTTCTGTGATGTGAGCAATTCAGCATTGTAACCGTCACTCATATATAAAACCAGACATGGCGCTTCGTACATTCTTTACAATTGTATAGATTTCTGTGGGATTTTCGACCTGTGCGCTTAAACGCCAGGTTCAGACTTTTATTACATCCAGCATTTATAATGTCCATAAATTTCGAGTACTACATTTCCCGTTTTTCTAAAGAATGATCCGTCGCAGCCTGTATAACCAATGACCTCATCTAATTATATGCGCGAAAGAGAAAGAAATCTTCTCGCTCTGATCACAACATTCTGTATGTATATATACAATATAAATCCACTATATATATATATATATATATATATATATATATATATATATATATATATATGTCTCTTCATTATTTTGTGAAGCTATAGATCCTCTCGTTTTTTATAACGTGTATTGTCATCGTCCCCATTAATCGTTATCCTATAACGCGATACGTCATTATCCAAATGTCTGTTTATTCGAAAGATATTAATTAGTGCTCAATTTTCATGACGTTTTCACATTTTCATCTCTTGAAAGCAGTTTATTATTATTGCGAATTTCACGGACAATGATGATTATTATGGTAGATTTTAAATTCTTTTAGAAGATTGTACAGAATGAGTACAAAAGGTACTCTTCCAGTCCCCCTACAAGAGTTGACATTTTAGCTATTAAAAACAGCCGAGTGTTTTGAAGTGCATCTTCGGAAGCTCTTTTAAAAAATGAGCTCGAAAGTCGACACATTGGAGGACTATCAATGAGTACTTTTTGCGCTGATTCCGTACAATTTTGTACCTTCGCTGTTTTGAATTTATGGATGTTTATAAAAAATGAGAAAAAGTACAGTATGTATTCCATTCGAGCATTCAGGACTACTGACGATATATATATATATATATCGTCATGTCATATAAGAAATCATAATGTAAACACGCTTTGTTTTGATAGGAATATATAAAATTTAAAGTGCTGAACGCAGGCATGTTTCACAACACAAGTTATTATTATTGTTGACAAAATTTGAAAAGTGAGAGTGTTTAAAGTCGTGCGTTCTTTAAAAGGACTTTTAAAAGGATCGTAAACATCGAAACAACAATAAAACTGTTGCAATCAGCGTAAAAAAAAATTGAAACGTGTATACATAAAAATTAATGCGTTTTAAGGATTTTTTGAGATCGTTGATGATTATACAAATGTGACTACACAGATGTACAACATTCAATATGGCGGATCAAATACGATGGAAAGTCTTAAAAACCGCTCGAAACTTGTTAATTGGGGGGTTTTCGAGCCCGTTGATTCGTAATCAATTTACGTCTGATTTTCAAAATTCATGAAAGGAAGGATTTAATGTAGTGGATAAAAACAGATTTTTTAGATGGATTTTAAACTTTTAAAATATTTACAGGTGAAATAAAGAATTTGATCAACGTTTTTTTAACGTATTTGGTAAACGAATATTAAACCGAAATGATTACGTGTTTTATAAACGGAATATTTATGATAAATTTTAAACGTGTTTCATGTACCTGTGACGTTACACTTTCATAAAACGTACTTTAAACGTATGTAATTTTGTGGCATTTCGTAAGCGATTGTTGAACTTTTAAAATACGTTTTGGGTATTTTATTCGCGTATCATAAATATACTTGATAAACTTGTATAGATATAGTTCAATGAACGTGTTACTAACAAACGTTTATATCGTACACTTATACTATTTTTAAACCAAACATACGTTTAATAAACGTGTATTAAACGATAGTGTTTTTATTGGGCATAGCAATCTCAAAACATCCGAATAGTGCTCCGATAGTTTGTCCAGTGCTCCCCTAAAGCAGTTGTTTATCTAAGTATGGACGAAGAATGCGAAATATATACTCGATACGGTTCTCGTATTCTTCCACGAAATGAAATCGACTTTTACAGTAAACATCGCGAAACCCTTGAGGAAATCGTACCGAGACATTTACAGATGTGTTCATTGCTAGAAACTACAACCTGCCGAATATTCGGTGGATGATAACGTTGAAATTGGAACAACGATTAACAATTATGATGATTGATACCCAGCGAATTGTCGACAGATTCGGGTTTTAAAATCCGAGCTGTTATAAATACTGATGTTTCAACTAAACTCAACACCGTCGATATTATAGTAAATGAGCAGGACCAGATGGTATTCCTGCGCATGTGTGCGTCGGCATTGAGTGATCCTCTTACCAAAACTGTTCAATCATTCCCTATCTACGAGGACTTTCCCAAAGTCTTGGAAGGTTATAGCTACTTAACTCGGTCGTATAAAAGCGGTGACAAAACCGATGTCTCCAACTATAGTCCCCATAATTATAGCGGAACAGAAGGGATTTGTTAATTCTTAATCAACAATATCTAATTTTCTAGTCTTTCCTAACTTTGAATTAATCCAGTGTAACTTCAGTCTTTACAATTCAGTCTTAACAAGATTGCGCACATTGATTCAAAGTTTTCAATCATGGTACACCTTGACTTTGCAGCTAATAGAGCACCGAGGTAACTTGGGTTTTTTGAAAAGACAGTATAATATACTCTGGCCAAATCACAAGTTAATGTACGGATCATCGACTCGATCTCCATCCTTCGAAGACAACCCTCCAAAACATATGTCACGTTTAATTATAAAAAGGCATGATAAACTCGAATGGTCGAATGGATCATGTCATCGATTGGCAATATACTTTTTGGGAAATATCCCCATTCATTTCTGTCAGTCATTCCAATTGCAAAGTAGTCTTATCGTGCAAACTTTCATAAGCGATCAAAATTTCAAACTTCCTAGTACAATGAGCGAAACAAAGCGTTCATAAGCAAGTGGATTTTTCGAGGCAATATCGAGACTGGCTGCTCGAGCGTAGGACGAAAATAAATAAATGATTAGTTGTGCTTTAATGCACTAACGATAATTACAGTAGTTTCGAACGTGAAACGTCACGCGTTGGCGTTCTCACGATGCCATGCCGTCTATCTTGGCCGGTATATATCTGTATACAGGGGAAATAGACTATATATATATATATATATACGAGCTCGTATATAAGCTGGAACGAAAAATATTTATAGATATCGAGTGCTGGACTTGGCTATATACTGGAGGCAGACTTTTAGGAAAACATAAAATTTCTAGATGTATACAATCTTGAAAAGAAAGAAAGAGAAAAAAAAACGTCGATGAGTGCAAAGAGTGATGTTGTGCATATGAGTAGAGGAGACTTATAGTCGGAAACACAAAACAGAGACGGCATTCACTCGAAATCACGTATACGTACATGTGTGCGCGTGTATGTATATATATATCGGCTTTGCATACTTTACGTGACAAATATAGTGACGACGAGGAGGAAGAGGAACGGACGGACCAATGCGTGAGAAAGATGACGAGCTAATAAGTAATTGCGGGTTTTGAAGAATCCGCAAAGTTGGACGATATATCGGCACTATCGCCATGGGACAATCTAGCCGGACGGACGCGCGGAGTTGGCCCGACCGGATCGGTCAGCCAGATCGGTCAGCCGGACACTTGACCGGCATATACACGGCATATATATATATATATATATATATATGTACTATAGTACAGTCACGGAGAGCAAATCGATGGCGGATGTCTAATGATAAGTACTGCGCGGTGACTTCGCGAGCCAGTGCGTTGGCGGCAGGAGAAAAAAGAGAATCGGATAGAAAAGATGGGAACGGGCGGAACTGAGGTTCGCGGAGCTTCCTTTCCTTCGGACATGCTTGGATGCCTCCTCGTCCTCTTCCCACAGCTCACGAGGTCACGCGCGCACTTTTGCGTATGGACACTTGACATGCATATATACATGTATATAGAAAGTGCCTTGTACAAAGAGAGAGAGAGAGAGAGAGAGAGAGAGAGAGAGAGAGATATCCCCTTATACCGAACAACAATGGCGATACACAATCTCTTACGAGGAGGAACTTAAGCGTAGGTCGCACCTACTTCCGGCTTCCTTTCCATCCGCGGCAAGCAAGTCGCACCGCGTATATATATATACCGTTCCGCCGTTCCGTCCTGGCATATCGCACGACGAACGAATGTCGTTTTCTTCCTTCGTGATTCGCTTCACCTTCTTCGGCACGATTCCACGATAAAGGGTTTGACCAGCACTCACGCTTTGTCATTCCGGACAATGTGATTCTGAACTTTTCGCAAACAAGATTGACCGCGTTCGATTCATAATGGATAAACCAAATCCCGGTTTGTTTTTTTGACAAATTGGATTTTATTATTGGAAGGCGCTGCCTCCAGAGTGAAAAAAGAAACATATGATTGAAACATCAAAACACGTACATTGACAAAGTATTCGGAAGAATTCGTAATTAATAAAATAAATCCTTTTTAATCCAACTTTTGACTTTTTCATCTCATATTTTTACTGGGCTTTCTTATTGTTTAGGTGGAATTAAAAAAAAATGGATCGAAAAGTCCAAACTTGGATTGAAAAGGATAAAAATGGATTGAAAAGTATAAAAAAGGATTCAAAAGGATTAAAAAGGATAAAAAGGGATCCATTTATTAAAAGATTAATACTTCCGAATCCTTATTGTCAATCCAAGTTTTGATGTTTTAATTGAATTTTTTTACAGTGAAGCTTCAACCATCGAAAATGGATTGGGATGTATAAAAATCCAGTCGTTTCGTCATTTTTGAATCCTTATTTCGTATACACTTCGAATCCCAGTAAACGACAAGGAATCGAAAATTTAAAAATGTTGACAGCCCAGCAGTAAACGTAAAAGGATTCAAAGCTCAAATTTTGAATTAAGAAGGATTGATCGGTATGTAAAATGAATCCATCTGAATCCTTTTTAATCCAAATTTTGAACATTCAATCCTTTTTCGTTTACTGTATTAATACATTCAAACGCATTTAAATCAAAAACTAACGAAACCTTAAAATTGAGGGATAAATATAGAATTCAGATGCATAGAAACGTATTGACACGCATGTACTAATTCTGAATCCATTTAAATTTAGTATTGATTACGGATTAATCAATCGAAAATGAATTGGAATGAATAAAAATTGATTCCTTTCGACATTCTTGAATCCTTATTTCGTCATAAATAAAAAAATCCATTCTTGAATACATGCCAATCAATAAATAATAAAATTTTAAAATTCATAAATTGGTGCGTACTTCTCAATCATTTTAAAAACGTTTGAACAAAAAAAATGTGTAATTCTTAACATTTTTATATGTAGACGATACATTCAAATGTAAAATGTATTTATGAAAAGATAGAATTCATAATGTATAGAAATGTATTAAATTCTGGATATAGAAACATATAGGAATGCATTGAATTCTGGATACTTTGAAATCGAAGCAAAAAATGTTAACAGCATAAAAACTTGGATTAACAGGGATTCGGAAGTATTGGTTATAAGGAAATTTAATACATTTTTATCCTTTTTAATCGTTTCCAATTCAAGTTTTAAGTTTTCAATCCTGTTTTTTTTATATATATATGGGTAGAAAAGATGAAGACGAGGGAGAAAGAATGGAAACAATTTGTTCTTGCGTAAAATTTAGCCAAATCTTTCTGCCCGTATGACCTGAAATTAGAAAATAATATTTTGTACCTTTTCAAGGAATGCACTTAATAGTTACATTCGCGTCATTATGTACACCAGCAGTGCAAACGTTATTTTTTGCCACATCACGCCACCAAAGTTGGAAAGAAGTATATAGTGAATATTCAGATATTTATATAGCATAAAATACAGCTTATCGCCTGGTTTCATTATTGCAGCAACAATATAGTCAACCTGAAATTGTTTTAAAACTGACTTTAGGTCACATGAATGTATTTCGTTGTAATCATCAGGATCCGGCAAAATAAAATTTTCGAACATTGAATATCTATACATATGATTCGGACAAAAATGCGTTAAAGAAATAGTACTTTTTTCGTAACGTGTGCGTAAAAGTGAATTTTACGCACTCTACGTCGAAAACTCCTATTTTCACGTTGATATATAGGGATTTTTATCGACGGGAGCGTGCCCAAACAGTGCGTAAACTTGCAGTTTGGTGGCAGAAATTTATTAGTATATATTTTTGGCATGCTGATCAGGAATCTGAAGTCCGAATTGCGAAATTTAAAATGGCTGACTTAATATAGTCCATATTCTATACTATTTAGTATATATATCGAAAATCATGAATATTCAAAATCACTATATTAGATATTATACTGTCGAGTTTTTTTTATGATTTCCCATAAAGAATAAAATTGTTCATTAATCCAACATGATGACTTTCGTTGGGAAATTACGATTATTAATTATATGCAATCATAACAAGGCGTTTACACGAATGGCCACAAATTCAAAGGCGATTAATCGGCATAACTGTCAAAACAATAATTTCAGCTTGATGTGGGTAAAAATCGTGACAAATGACTAAATCCGTCAGATTTTTTAAATTTTATCCAGATTATTGACTTATCACTGTTAGAAATTTCTGGCTAAAACTTCAGCAACATCCCTAGTAGAAATCTGTTCCCAAATATCCGGGCGCGATCTGGGTCCTGACTCGCGCCTTGATAGATATCCAGGCGCGAGTCAGGGCCAAGCTTA
>JAPYZR010003920.1:0-20095 GCA_030522945.1 Trichopria nigra
CTATGGTAGACGGTAGAGACCCCTAGCGGTAGAAACGGGAAAGATATCGCGATGTCCAACAATACCCCGTGTCCAAGAATACCCCGCCTTCCCCTATAGACATTAAAAATTAAAAATTGTTCTTTTTATAAAAATATCACGAATATGTTTATCCAATTTATAAATGGTTCATTAAATAATCTGTTATTTCCATGGAAAATGTTTAATACAACTATAGGTATTAAATGCCTCGATTGCCCTTAATGTTTACCTATGTCACACTGAACTAATATGCAAATGCGTCATGCATCGTCATTTAAATCGATTTACAATTACTGAGTAATAATTATCGTTACATTATATCAATCTCGATATCAATGTCAACTTTACTCTACAAGAAGTGAAAAAGTAATTTAGATAATAATATACTAATCTTATAATATCTTACAAAAAGCTCAATTTATTAAAGTCGATGTGGTCATAATAATTATAAATTAAATACTCAAAACGTTATTGTTTACCGAGATCAATTGCATATACAATAAGACAGTCATCGACAGAAATCGATATATCCACAATCTTAAACAAAATAAAATTAAATATATTTCTTAATTTTCACACACATACATAGATTTATTTTTATGAATGTCACTTGTTCGTTCCAACACTTAGCATTACCTACAGTTCTCTTTTAATATGACTATATTTCGTCTCGTTGTTATAATTCGTAAGTCTTTAAAATTTTGACTGCCTTTACCAAAATCTTAAAAATAATCTTTAATCTACCCATGATTAAACCATTATTAAAGACATTTGCATACTTTACAATACATTAACAATGAAATAAAAAGTAAAAAAGAAAGTACGTCTTCGAATGTGTTTTATCTCATGAATGTTATATTTTTTTGTTTGTTGGTATAAGTCATTAACAATTCACGTATTTATACTTTAATTAACAACGCTAATTCCGTGTTCATAAGAATATAACTGTAACGACTGAATAACAACTGCACGATGAAAAGCCGATTAACTTCTTACATAATTAATTGGCGCGACAGAAAACATTCGTTTTTGTTTCGTCCGACTATTCGTCCGACATCCGATGTATTCGAGGCACCCAAGCTGGTGTTCGCGAATATACCGACTAAAGCAATTTTTTTTTCTTTTTACGCTACTGTTTCGAGCTTGACGAATGAGTTCTTTGCCCCTGAATCAAAGTCGTCGAGGAAGTAACTCCCTCGAGAGCCAATCAGCAAGCCGACATACAAGAATGGTGGCGACTCGTATATATACGAATTATACAACGCAGCTTCATGCCGTGTTGTAAAGGATGTGCGAGATGGAATCGAAGGGATATTTCGTCGGAATGATTTGTGGTTGACGTGGCGAAATGACAAATGTCCCTTATAGAAAGACCACGCGTCTTTCGTCGTTACGTTATAATTGGATGTACAAAAGCTTTGGCCCGTTTTCGACCGATAATCCCGATTCGTTATATGGACTGTCACTTGTGGATAACGATGTCAGACCTATTACAGCCTCGTTCTTCCTAATGATGGGTTAAAGAACGAAGGGAATTAGTCGAGAAAGTCGCGAAGTGAGTTGCGCTTGTTATCAATTTACGTCTCGTAATTATACATTAAATAAATCATTCAAGTAAGAAAGGAACGTATATTTAATGATGCACTTATAAAATAATGTTCTTGAAATATATTTAAAACGAGTGAATGTATAAGAAATGGAAATAAATTAATTAGCATATTTCGTCTGCTAAAGTGGTAAAGACCACGGAACTTCCAACTATACTCATTCGTCAATTCCAGCTTTCTTGGCTGTCATCTCTACACACCTGTCATATGACCTCACATTCGCTTACAAAATTAAAATTAACCTGCTAAATTCCGTTTCTAATTCCTCTCGATTTTCTAACCGCGATCTATCTTGCATTCTGAAGAATCCTAGAGCAATCTTGAGGAATATTCCAGATATCCTCCTTTCGTTTTTACTCTCCTCTTCCTAGCCTACTTCGTCAATACATTTGGTGTCTTTAAATCTTATATTAAACGTACTGAATTTGTTCGGTGTTAATGATGAGTTTACCTTCTAAGTCTAGTTATTGATTTTTGTTTTCTATTTTAGTTTTTATTGGTATTCTTATAATAAAATAAAAATAAAAAACAAAAATCAAAGTACAAACGTCGATTCCAAATCCGACAGTGACAATCAGTAACATCACGATTTTAATATAAATGAAATTTACATTTTTTTATATCCGGGTATTTTAAATAATGCGTGTATTTCCACAGATTAATCATATACCCGCTTAATCAATTAATATTTACAATTGTTATGTAATGACAACATAAACGAGTTTATTAATAATTACTTCACATCAAAAATGATAAAGAAACGGTGAGCAATGATGTATATTATTTTATGAGTCAATCAAACGCAACGCCTAATAATATATTTATTATTTATTTATTTATTATTAATGTTTTGAGTGTTCAACTGGTGAAACGTCGATTTAGATTTTAACATTTGACATCCGAAGGCATTAAATCATTTACAATTTACTATATCTTATATATATATAAATCAATGATACTTATATCTTATTACATCCGTGATGTTAAATTTTGCTATCTCCAGATTTTAAATGGAATGTTAATGAAAATTCATCAAAAACAATTTAAGAATTTGAAAGTCCTTAAAAGTCATGATTAGATTTTATTATATCATATAAAATGCGCGGACAAAATATATAAGATGTTAAATATTGACATCGATATATTATTCGACATTGTCTTCAATTTTACTGTCAATTTTTCTTATAGTATTGAATGAAAAGATATATGAAAGTAATGAAAGAATCTTTCATTTTTGCAATGATGATCGGATATCGCTTTGGTTATTCGATAAAAAATTTCATTACTCAAGCGATTCTTTTTCTGAGAGCAGCGTTTTGTTAAACCAGTTAAAACTTGCGAACGTAAAACAATGCAAATCTTTGAATTAGGAATTTACCGTCTATCTCTATAATTAACTTTTCCTGGCCTAGTTGAATAATATAAATATTCTGGCACGTGTTAAAAGAGAAGGACAACACAGATTATATCAGGGCTTTCTGGGTTAAAGCGCTAGGATTGCTCTCGTGTGTATACTTTTGGCAAGCGTTATAGATTCACGCCAATGCTCGTATAACCGAGATGACGTACTGGCATAGTCTCAGACGCATTTGCCGATTTATACCCGAACGAGTTTATTAATTAGTCTCGCGTTGCTATTATGGCAAGCGCGTTTCCCGATATATACTAGCACGTTTGGTAATTAATGCGAAGCTAATTTGATTAACAACAATGCTGTAGATTTAAAAGAAGGATTTTTTAGGATTCGACTCTCGTCTATTGGTAGGTATATTTTTTACCGTATTGAACGAAATGAACAAATTGGAAAATTAGTAAAAATCAATTGTTACATGTTAATAATAATAATAATAAATAAAAGGTGCCAGTCAAAGTAAGTACAAAAAGAAAATCGATACAAGAATTTTCAATTAAAAATTAACATATTTGAAATTAACACACACATTTATATGTCGAATGATGAACAACATCAATAAAGAAAAAGAAAATTTGATTTCACCGTAAAGTCCAATTAAATTTGTTACAATGCTAACTTCAGTAAAAACAAAATAAAATCTTATAAAAAGAAGACATAACAATAAAGAAAGTAAGACAATGAACAAAGAATATAAACAATATTATTTTCACACATTGTAAATGCTGATAAAAAGTATGGACTTGTCCCGGAGCAAACAAAAATTTATAAATAATTTTTTCGTAATTTTGATTTTAATTTTTCTTATTTTTTAAGGCAAAATCTGAACATTAGAATTATCTTCATTTTGCAAAATTATTTTTTCACGACTTTGAAGTAAAACATACCACATTAATAGTTAGCCTCTCAGTCGTGAATTACATTTATCGTACCCTATTTATATTAAGATTAAAAATTCTGGGAACCATTTATTTTACATTTTTATAATTTTTTTACTTTAGTACAGAAGCAATTACACTTGTAGAAATAGACACCTCTACGTTACTTTATAATTAAGTTCGCAAACTATCAATCAATTTCAATCTTCAAACATAAAATAAAAACTAAAATGTTCAATCATTCAATTTTTGACGGCATTTTATATACCAATCTACTTAATATTTAGCTAAAATTCAGAGGGCACTCGTGTCCGCAAGAATACATCCGGGGAACACAAGGAGCGTTAGCGATTTTTATAAAACTTTGGAGTTTAAATGCGTCATTAGTATTCGACGCCATGGACGAGCCCATTGGGAATGCATCGAGTGCAAACGGCTAGCTAAGTGCTATAAATGCCATAATGGGCCACCCACGCGCAGACGGAAAAGCGCCTGGGCATTTCTTTTCGAATGACTTCCTATTGCGCCGAGGGGGGAGGTATAGGACCTTCAGTGGAACTCGACGCAGCCAAATGACGTTATCATCAGCAATTTTCGAATTCAGCATCGTTTACAGCAGTGAGTGATCTACTTTTTTTTAAATTAATTCAGTGTGTATAAATCTTCAGACTTCCGATTACAATTTCACCAAAAAGTACATCGTTATTTTAATACATCATAATTTTTACACATTTATATGCACGGAATGGCACTCGTTAACGGAGTAAAAATTTTCACCTTCTGATTCGAAATAATTAACCAATTATAATTCGTAGCCATAACATTAACGTAAATATAAATTATACTTTCATAAAGAAGCGACCATTGTTAAAATAATGATAGCCGTCTCTTTAGTAAATTAGCAGAGAAAAAAAACACACTTGCATGATGTAAAAATTAACTTATTTCTAAATAAATGGTATTCCTTTTTTCCTTGTTATTATTTCTACTGTAATTATTTTTTACTGCTTCGGTGAAACTTTCTACACTTTAAAAACTTATTTAAAGTTTTTACCATCGTGTAAAAAGTACTAAAAATGTTACTAGTGTGAAACTTTTTTCGTCTATTTGTTTTATCTTCCTCCATTTTTAACAGAATCGTGTAATCAAAATTAAAGAGAATTAAATAATTTTCACGCTTTGATGAAGTCTGAATTTGTAAAGGTACAAACGTGTATAAATTTATTTATTTATAAAACATGTTACATTTCTTTTTTTACAATAACATATTAATAAAAGGATATCAGAAACATTCCATTGCAAACAAAATTCGACAGCAATAACCATTCAAAATTTCCATATCAACATATACACTTAATAAAATTACAATAATAATACACCATTCATTTCATAATCACGGGACAACTTTATGGTTAAGTTAATATTTTGTCAACGCTTAATCTGATTTACCATTAACTAATCCGCCTGTACAAAAGGGAAATCAGACAAAGTAAGAACAAAGTGAAGTTAAACTCATCCGAGAAAATTATGTTCTTCATGTATATTTGGCGCATTATCTCGAAATGATAATGCGTGAATTCGTGATACCTGAAGAATATACGAGATATAGCGTTATCCGACGCCATTATAGCTTCAGAATTTCCACATTATTGAACGATAGTGGCTTATAAAATTTCGAACCATAATCTACAAAATTATACATGAGCTTTGTATTATTCGGTAGATAAAATATATTATTTATAAATTCATACAAATCATTTATGAAAATACAGTAGCATTATTTAACGAACTGAAAAATAGCAATGCAGAATTTGCCAAGCAAATATTCATGGTTGAAAATTGATGCGTACTTTAAAAACAAAGTTGTACGACGCTTCTTTAACGTTGAATCGGCTCTATTCTACTTTACTCTTATAGTACGCTGCCTTTTATAAAAATAATGCGTATTGATGTACGCTCAATACTAAGATTTTTGCCTTTGTACATTTATTTTTATATTCCGGTTGTTTGACAGCAAAACGTGAAGATGTTAAAAAGAAATTTTTTTTAAAGATCATATTACTTAAAAAAAAAAAAAAAAGAAAAATTAATGATTTAAAAAAAAAGTCACTGAAATTGAAATATTTTACGAAATTGATTTACATAAATAAAGCTTCACACAAAAATAATTAAAATTTTAGAAAAGTATACACAAATATAAAAAAAAAAAAACTGAAAAAATGTGAAGTGAAGTTATGCAGGTAACGAGAGCGTGACATAAATAAGTTACCTTTTATTAAGTTTGAAAATTTGTTAATATATATAGAAAAAACGACTATTTTGTACGAAGGTAGAAAACTTTATGCTTAAAAATTTTCGTCTATTTTTTCAGATATTAAAGTATACGCAACTGATATAAACACAACCATAATTTTTAAACCTAAAAACTCCTTTTTTGTATATTTATTTCTCTCAACAAAGGTATAGTTTCATTAGGAATTTCAAGTATAGCAATAAGTACCAGTTAACCCATGGTGTTTGCATGTATTTCGTTTTAAGTGTTGATTCCTTATATATATTGTATGTCTAATAATAATAAAAAAAAAGATTAATCTTATTTTTATACACCTGATATATTAATTTATACATACTACATATGACGTTTAATAACACTTTTATGAAAACCTCCTGTGTACCTGTTAATGCGACCACTATCATGTGAATTTAAATAAATAAATAAATATATATTTATTTTTTTATATATTTATATACGTGCATTAATTCCCTATTTGTCCAACCCGGTTTACTGACACAATTGAGAAAAGGGCAAACGAACGAGCACGTCTATCCGTATATATATCTACTTTCGTTCTCCCATAATCCGGGTAATGGGTTACAAGTTTCTTGCGATAGTCGCTGACGTTGCGCATCCTGTCGGTGGGTCCGTTACAAAAGACAAGGAAAGTGCATCGCGCGTTTTTCCCGAGGAAACTGTTGGTGGAAGTTTACCAGAAAGCCGCGTTGTATTTTTCCACGGGAATTCTGTACGGCGTCAAACGAATGACGCGACACACGGTTTGGTGAGCAAGGCGCTCAGTAAAACTGCTCGTCCAACCGGAAAGATGTGAAAACGTAACAAAAAAAAAAAAAAAAAAAAAAAAAAAAAAAAAACCAGCGTGCCTCTATCATCAAGAACCATTAACCGACACGTGGAATATCATAAAGACAAGACTGTCTGATTAACTAATCAACGTATATACAATATAATGGCGGCGTAAACTTTCGTCGATCTCGAAAGGCTATATTATTTCATATATATCTACTTTCTATGCGATTAAAAGAGTCGTTAAGGAAGAGTTCAACGATATTAGAATGCAGTTCTTAAGTGTCCTTGAAATTGTTGATAAAATATAAATTCCGTAAAATTTAAAAGGGTTTTGGAATTTTACACACGCTGTCTGGTCAGTTTTGCGGTGCTATAAGTATTATGACATGGAAAGGTGCGTTAAAAAAAATAATTCAAAGGGAAACGTTCCGAATTGACGACATTCATCGACTACATAATAGTCACGAGAAAAACAAAATTAAAAAAAAAAAAAAAAAAAGTAACGAAACGTTAATGAATTGATGTTTTAGAGGTTAAGAAACGTCGTCGGTGAAAGTTCTACTATAGAAGCCGCTTAATATTCTTTCGCATATTCTTACGTCCCTCTCAAAATTCTGCACAATTAATCATACAGCGTGAAATATAATTTTCTGTTAAATTTTTTAAAACTCACAGGCCGTTATCGTAGCGAACGTAAAGCACATGTAATGAAACTGACGTTACACTTGCGTCAGGACCTTTAAGTTTTACGCTCGAGATAAAAGATTTCTGCTGAAACAGCGTCAATACAGTCGAATGTACACTATGCGACAAGAATTTGCTGGCATTTTAAAACGTGAAATACTACCGTCAATAAAAATTGCTGTGAATTACGATAATTTATGACAGTACGGAAAGAAAAAAAACAATAGAAAGAAAAATAATATTAAAAAAAAATTAGCAAATTGTCATAAATATTGTCGAAAAGTATTTAAAAAATAATAACAACAATACAACATGAAGATTTGAAAATAAAAAAAAAATAATAAATAAAACATATAACAAATAACAAAAATGATAAAGTATATATATAAAATAGACAACGCAAAAGATAATATTCTTCGGTATCTACTGCATCCTACAGCGAATTGCATTATTTAATACAACAGATAATTTAAATGTAAATGTATAACATTACTGTGGAGTTGCTTGGGCGAACGTAATTCAAGCCGTTATTTCATTCCAGCACATATGAAACGAGGTTCAGCTCGATGGTAAAGGGCAATTTGCGACGAAAATGGCTTTTCGACATTTAAGAGATTCTTGATGAACGACGTCGCACATCTATACGAATGTTTCATATAAATATACGACAAACGGAAATGGTAAATCACACCGTACACAATATATGCGGTTTACCGCACCTTTGTATATTGCTTGCATATAACGTGTGCTTTATACTGTACAGCGACCTATTACCATCAAGAGGCCGCAATGCTAAGCGCGGTCATGTACTATACTTTATTAATTTTAAATAATAATAATAATAATAATAATATCACAATTAAGCAATTTACTCTAATGAAAATAATTCGTTTTTAGATCTGTAATCTACTTTTAAAGTGAATTATGTTCCCAAGAACAAATGTTTATCATTGTGGCAATCATTCAATCGATCGACATGATGGATTATGTTAATCAGCTTATACGTTATTGATAATTTGACTGCAATCTTTAAAAATCATCTTAAATGCAATCAAGTAATTAGAAAATTTATATTTTTTGACAGGTTATCGTCCTAAAATCGTAACTTGGAAGGATAAATGCATGATTTACACATCTGCTGATTCTTGGATCCAGTAGTTTATCGACACGAAGACAAGTACGTGTGGAAAAATGTAAAAAAAAGTACAGATAACATTACAGAACATTAAGTCGATCAATGTTTCTTTATTTGTTGTTGTCTCACTTTATGCACTGCGTGGGAGAAATGAATAAAATATTACCAACGCGCATCAAAGTAGTATCAAACACTTCCGTTCGACTTTTATTGAGCTATAAGAATATTACGGGAACTATAACCCCTTCAAAAGTATATACGTTAGAAGTACATATATAAATGAAGAAAGTAATAACGCGCCTAATGTCGTAATTTAACATTTGCAGAATTATTTTTGAATGTTTATAAGAAAAGATTTCATGTTTTGCCATTTTTTTTTAACATTCCATAAACTTTTTCAAACATTGAGAAAATAATAATTTAATTTTTTATTATTATACTGTTATCATCATCATAAATCTCGCATTGAAAAAAAAAAAAAAAAATAAATAAATAAACAAAACAAAACACTGCAAGACTTTTTTCGCGATTTATATATATAGTGAAGCTAACGGCGCAAACAATATGCGGAAAACTTGTCGGAAGATGAGCGAATCGCTGATGAGAGATAGAGGAGGGCACTTTCAGGTTCCACGGTCAACGTTACAACGTAAAATATTCACGATTAAGTAGCGATGTTAGAAAGTAACCGTTATCTGTCGGCTGGCTCTGTCTGATCGACGTAGACAAGTGCCGATACTTACAGAATGCACGCGTATTGCTTTTATTAATTTCTTTCGTTTTACTGAATAATTTATCAGTTTGCTTCTCGACGTAATGCCGGTTGCACCGAGATGACCTCAAGAAATACTTAATTCGTCATAGGCGTACATATACGTAATAAAAAAAAAGACACTCATTAAATTCGCTCGTTTGTTTGTAAAAAATGTAAATGGTCTCACCCCCCCCCCCCCCCCCCCAACTCTTATAAATAAGTTTATACACAATTTTTTCCAATTTACATACTTCTAAAAAAATGTAAACAATTTCTTCAGCAAAACGGTAAAAACAAAAGCTTACAAGAAAAAGTACATGAAAAGTGTTTTATTGATTAAATAATATACAGAACATTTTAAAAGAAAGTTTAATAACGAGAGAGAACAAATACTACGTAAATTTGACAAGCAGTGTTGATTTTATAAACAATTGTTTATAGGAATCACAAACGCTTGCAATTTCTAAACTTACGATTGATTTGAAGCAGATCTTAAATGAATTTATACATAAGAAAATGTTATCCATAAAGTGTAAAAATCTACAACAACAAAATTTTGTTAGGGCAACCATACTACAGTTGACGCAACAATGCTTCTGATTGACACGACAATTTCTACGGTTTTCGTACAACCATATATTATGGTTGCTCCAACAAGTCGGTGATACAGTGCTGCGAATTTTTTGGAAATTTCAATTCCTGATGAAAATTTTGCTGCATAATTGATAACATGTGTGCATACAGTACTGGTAAACTGTTACGTTCAAAATTTAATAACATGAATTTTTTTACAACTACGAATCCACCAGCGGTAAAGTAAACCACACCGATGAAATCACTTACATAACTCTATCGTACGCATGAATGTTAACTGATCGATCAATGAAAAAATTTTAATCGATAATTACATAACGTCGCATCGTCATCGTCGACGTATTCCCGCAAAAAAGTTTAAAACCCCAGTGGGAGTTTGTAATTGTAAAAACTGTCGTCTGTAGAAAGTATCATCGATTATATAAAAGCACACAACCTGTATATAATATACATATATTATTATTGGAAATAACGAAAGTAAAATTCGAACAATGATCGTCGGACGAAACTGAACGTTAAAACAAGTAAACTCGAGTTTAATCGAGTTATCCATCAATATTAAATTCAAAAATGCAGGGAAAAAGTTGCAATAATTTTTTGTTAAGCAATAAATCAACCATCGTAAACAACACTGACATTATACTGACATAAATATCAGAAAGCAATAAAATCGTTACATATTATATGAAAAAAAAAAACACAAAAAAAAACACGTTTGCCGTTAAAACATGAATGAACGGAAAGCCTCGTAGAAACCAAATTTGGCATTGAGAGAGTTGTATATCTAGTATTATATGAGCGCGCATTATTCATCGAAAGTCAATGATCATTCAAACTTGAACCGACCGCGTGTTGCATTGATCCGTAAAAATCTCTATCTGCTGGAATTATCTTGGCTTGATTTAATTTATATTCGATGATAAGCGACTGAATAATTCATACTATAATGAATTATTTCATAACTTTGGTTAAATAAATCAGATATGCAGGAGGGAAGAAAAATATAATTCACACGAAAAATGTCTAGGCACGCCAATACGGGGGCTGAAGTGACAATTAATTAGATGCTATTTTTCACTAAACGGGTTATAAATATTTGACGCCGAGCGCGATTGCTACAAAATAATATTTGCATTATCGGTAGTTATCGATAGCGCCCGACTAATACGATAAATACTGGCGACATGCATAAAATCATTGATATATAATTCTCGTCAAAAGGAATATTACCGCTCATTGCATACTCGTTACGTTTTTTTTTTTTTTTTCATTATTATTAAATCTTTGATAAAATTTAGACATAATGAGTCTGATAGTTGGGTATATCCGAAAACTAGCGACTCATCTCGTATATTACATATTATTATATATTATTATCAGTATCGACTAGACTCATGAAAAAATTAAACATTCCTTCTTTGTATATTACGATTTATTTCATTTTTTTTTTTTTTTTTTTTATTTTAAAGACCAATCATTGCATAAACTGTCGCGACAGTGACGAGTAAATATATTGTAATTGAGCGTAAAAAAAATGATTCTTAAAGTTTCTCGTAATTTCCTATCATTTAATTTTCATTGCTAAACGAATGCACCTATAGAAATGCAATAAAACGATTTTAAAAGGACGTTTCATCCGGCTGCAACCTTACAGATACGATCGGAGAACGACGTATAGGTACTCGATGCAATTAATGATCTTTTTATTTTCGCCTCATTTTAATCTCTCTCACGCAAAATTATCAATAATTAGTGCGATGATGTTGGTAAGTTAGGAATGCACAACATAATATGTTACTACACAGTTGGCGCCAACTCCATTTTTCCTTCAAACGATGAACTGTGATTAAACGCGAGATTCTATATGTTGTACAGCAATCTCGAAACGGAGATAATGTACAATTATTGCCACAATTATTGTGATATTAGTGCACTATGCATATGCATTCCGCGACTTTACGTAAGTCGATTTGCCAAATGAAGGTTACATTTTTAAATTGTCATTTTAAACTGAAAATTGTAATTACGAATAAATTATTATAACGCATAGTGCAAACATATAAATAAAAATGTTTTATTTTTACGACAGTAAGCGCATTGTTACTGCGGTTTGAGCAAAGCTTCTTTCACACATTTCTCCCTTCAATGTGTTATCTGTGAGTGAATTCTGTCTCTCGTTTTAAAAAATTGCACGACATTTGTGAAAAACATTTGTACGCCGGTTGGGTCGATTTGTCTTTTATCTTTTCAGATAGTGGTAAATCTAGGCAAATTACGTACTAAATTGTCTGCATCCCGAACGTAAATCTTGTATAATTCCCTCAGTGATTACGACATTAGCGCATATAGTATGTATATAACGTCACTCAAGTACATCCACTTGATCGTTAATTACGTGATAAAACATAGCCACGTTATAATTATTACAATGTAATATTAATTTAAGCGTTAATTAAAAATTACGCAATCCCCATACCAATGTCGAACCGACTTGAGGTCGGAGGTATCGCTTCAGCAGAACAACATCCTCAAGCAAATCTAGCTTTTACAGAGAATTTTATATATTATTAAAAATTAATTAAAAAGTTTGCTTATTATTTGACGATATCCTTTCATTGCAATAACTCTATATGGATCAAAATTTAGATTGTATATTTAATACTATTTTCAAATTTTGATTAATTTATTATTAAAAATAAAACAACTTATAGTATGCTATGTCAAAAATTAAATTGTTGTATATGAAATGTAATTATATAATAACACATACTCTGAAAACGCAAACACGTAAAAGCAATTATTCAAACAAGTATTTTAATTGCTCATGTTTGTCAGATTGGTCAAATTATCGGATTATTTATTAATACTGCTTGTTGTTCAAACATATAAGAAAACGCGTCCATGTTAATATTTATTTCCTGAACTTGATTAAATTTTTTTCAACGTAGCTATTATGTTGTTTGTTCGCATTTCTATTTTAAAGGAATTAATTTTTTTCTGTAAATATTTATTGTTTATTTAGCATATTGTTACCACTTTAAAGTGAATTTTTACAATAGATTAAGTTGTTTACTATATTTAATTCTATTAACGATTTAGGAATTATCGAATTTCTTGTTGATTAATTATCTGTATTCTATATTATTATAATTATATGGATTGCGTGATTTTTCTTTTTCGTTTTTGAAAAATTGAAATATTTTTTTTCTTAACTTAATCCACGTGTATGTATGTTTTGATTTCTTCATTGATTGTAAAATAAAAAGTTACATTTTTTTGTAATACATTTGAATGCACTAGTAGTACGGCTCGATGCTATTAATGATTCGCATTATTCAAACAATAAAGTAATACATGCATTCTTAGGAAAACAATACCGATTGCGCTATGCCATGACGAGTTTTGTCGAGCATTCCACAAAAACAGGGCATTTATGGTTGTAAAATCGTCTTGAACGTACATTTCATTTCTATATTTACTAATTTACTAGGTGACGAGTTAAGTTTTTTGATAATTTTTCAATTAATCGAGATAATACTTTTTACTATTATTGTCTTATTACTATTATTATATTAGTAATATTGTTAGTTTGTAATTTGTATTTTATTACATTCATTAAAATTTAATTTCAGAATAGAATTTCGTTTGTTAATAAATGAGACTTTTTACCATATACGACGTTATAGATTACTTACTTTCAAAATCAATACGAAAAATTATTAAAAAAGCATGTACAAAATTCTGGCGATATTTCACATCTGATTTCTATTATTCGACGATTATTCGACCTTTCATTTTACATGCAGTCATATTGTTCAATATAACGGTTTTTGGTATACGTTACCGTTTTTATACAAGTTATTATATATATACGCGCGCGCGCGTGTGTGTGTGTGTGTGTGTGTGTAAAGCAAGTTATAATCTTAAGTAAAATTGAACACGCTCAAATTCGAAAAGTGTATTGAGATCAAGCATCTTCTTAGTCTCAAATTTCATATTAGTTGGCATATTCGATCATATTGCTCGCCAAATGAGAAACCGATACTCTATTGTTGATACAATAACTGTTTATTTTGCAAAATTAGCAACTATCGCTTACACGAACCGTTATCTTCAGCTTAGGCATTAGAAAGTGAAATTGAATATATTTCAAGTCTCTTTGGGCAGTGACCTTTATTATGTCACAAGTATTACTGATTATAAAGGTAACGTATATGTATATTAGAACTTAAGATTTTCTGAATAATATGAACGTAGATTTTACGCACATCAAACAGAAAATTATACACACAACTTCTATTTTATTATATCTAAACAGACCGCATGGTGTACTTTTTACAGAAAATCTTTGCAAAAAAACCATTAGTCAAGTTTATTATTAGTTTTACAGTCTATTTCTTAATGTTAATTAAGAAATTGTTATAATATGAAAAACTGATCTGTTTGAAACATTTCAATTTTTATTATTTTTGAAAACAAGTAATTTCGATATCGATATAAATTACCAACTAATATTCTTTATATATGTTATAAATACTTCTTTTTCTCAATTTCAAATCGCTACTCATTTTTTTTTTTTTTTTTTGCAGAACATTTTTAAGATCTCAGTGAAAACAAATTCACTCTGAAAAATTATTTATAAGGTAATATAGTGTGCATTTAAATGTTTATTAAATACATTCGCATATGTGAGAGACCAGAAAAAAAAATGGAAAGAATAAATTCGATTAATGTGGAATGCTAAACAAAAGACGTGATCTGTATTTTTAACAACCTTCTACAAATGGCCGTATTTTTATCACTCTTGATAACTAAAATCTGACATTACATCCTTTAGTAATGATACCTAAAGAATTCTCCGAATGTAAAATGCCGGAATTCATCTTCACATTTAGATGAAACTTGAATGATATGCTCCCGAATTGAAAATTCTCTCTTTAAACGTGATATTTCAAACGTCGTAGTAAAAGATAAAATATAAAATATTTTTCAAGCTCAGAGCATTGCGAGTGTTCCATCGGACTTGTATCGCAAATATCGAATATATCTCAATTAATTATTATAAAAGAATTTTAATTATATTCGTTCTTCGAACTAATTCCATTTAATGAACCAATAAAGTTTTTTTTAAGAATTTTTTTTTTTGCATTTAAACCTGTATTGATATATAAAGTTGTATTGTTATAATTTTTTTTTTTTCCTTTTTATACGTCATTGAGCTTGGAAACTGACTTTCCACATTCTTTAACTCAAGTTTTAAAGTTTAAAGAATATACAGTAAAACCGATTGAAAGAGTGTGCCACTAATTTCTTTTATTAAAAATATCGAATATACCAAAAGTTTTAATGAATGGTTAACTATTGAGTGATACTATTGAATTACATATAGTAAATTCGTACACTATAAAGAGAAGTACACAAATTCAGCCGGGAAATGCGATTGACGAGCCGTTTTAAACAAGGATCGACTTATGCACTATACATTATGGGTGCATTAGTTATTATTGGAAATGAATAGTACGTGAATAGTTCTCAATTGTTCCTTTCTTTTGTTTCATCTCGAAACTTTTACGACCTATCAAATGCGAGAACGTATTAAAAAATGGCAGTTTCTATTCTTTCCAAGAACGAATTCGAATATATACTATATATTTCCTTTTCGTTCTAAACCGATTCAATACGTTCTAAATAAATATAGATGGCATTAAACGTAGTAGAACAATTATAATAAATATAAATTCTTTTTTCAAAAACGCATTTGAGAAAAGCCAAAAAAAGTGGTAACGATTCATATTACGAATTCAAATAACCATTGTCTTTTCGTTCTAATTCGACTCGATGCATTTTGAACGTTATTTCACTGAAATAAATTCGATTTTAATTGGAAATAATGCTTTCCTTAATTATTTCTTTAGAAAGATGGCGCTAAACGTTCTTTAATATGATTTCGTTTCTTTACGTTTCAATTCCATCAGTTTAACGCCATCTATCTACAAAAATAATCGGAACGCATTACTTCGAAAAGCATCGAGTTCAGTTCAGTTGAAAATTACTTTTATTTCTTGCAAATTTTACCATACCAGATGATATTTTGAGAACGGACTTTTGTCATGAGAAAAATTGCCATTATTTATTGTAAAAATTACAACATTTGTTTGGAATTTTTACTATTAGTGCGGTAAAAATTGTTATTCATCATATAAATCTTTAAAAATTGCAATTGTTATCATGACGAAAGTCAGTCCTCAGAATGCCATCTAGTATGGTAAAATTTACATGAAAATTTTTCTCCGTGTATTGAACCGGATTAGAACGAAAATACAATAATTCATTTCGATTCGTTTTGGGAAAGAAAACGAATTAACAACTGACATTTCTTAATTCGTTATAATTCGTTCTCGTTTGCTGGGCTGTTCGGACCCATCATTCCGAATTGCATCGAATTCAATAATATTTGTTGAATGCGTTGAATCGGATTGGAACAAAAAAGAAATAGTTACTTTGAATTAGACATGTTAGAAATTGCCATTTTTTAATTCGTTCCGATCCGTCCTCGTTTCCTTGGATATATAAGATGGACCGAATAGAGGCAGACACGCGGTACGATGAAATAATTGAAGTAGTTGTATCAGATTGCATTATAACTATATAAATGTAGTTCTTATCGTTACGAAAGAAGCATACTCTGGAATTTCCTGGCATCTATTCGAAAACCAGTAGAACGCAGTAGATATACCGTACATCAAGGAAGACTTCTTGGTATACGAACGATATAGTAAACATCGAATCTGAAAATTGGAATTGGTTTTCCAGAATAATTTTAATACAATTGGACATTTATGAAGCAACCCACGTTACTATACCTAGTAACAAAATCAGATTTAAACGGATTGACAAATTTTGTATATAAATATATGATTTGCGTATTTAAATGTATTCAAACGCATTCAAGTACGCTTCGTCGTAGATGAAGTGGTTTTTTGATCAAATTGAAAATATACGTCAACACATGACGTAGGATTCATTCGGATTGAACTCGAGGATTGAAACGGATCGAAAATATCTGTCGGAATAACGTAGGACTGAACTACTATTCGAAAAGGATTGAAAGGCATATGTGACGGATTAAAACTGCTTTTGACTTTTTGCGATACGGCATAATGGATTGGAACTGATTGAAAAATGCGCCAATAAGGAACGATTGGGATTTCTCAAATTACTTTATACACCGCGTATATGTATAGTCCACTCGAGACATTACGTTTTATGGAATTTTTCGTTTGCGTCTGTTGGATTATAATATGCGTTTTAGGCCTCAAGTGCGCAATGTGTCGGCCTATCTGCCACCGGCACCAAGTCGCGCTAGCGAAGCGGAAAGCCGCCTATCGTTTCGAGTGTTGTACTTTACGGCGAGCCGAGTCGCGCGTCTCCCATCTGTCAAAATTGGCGCCGCAGATCTGTCACAATCTGGCCAGCGGGCATACCGCACGCGATCTGGTTCTTGCGCGCGGGAAAACAAACATGCATCGCGGGCGAATGAGACCCATACCGGGTCGCGGATCGGACTCATGTTCGCTCGTATACGATCTCGAGGATCTCGAGCGAATGAGCGAGCGGCCTTCGCTCGCCTCGCCTCGCGGCGTGCTGGCGCCAAGCTGACCTATCTGTCCACCGACGACGGCCTCCGCCGCCGCAGGGATACCAACGGCCAGCAACGTGGCCGCGCTCCCGTCCCGCGTCTATCACCGCGCGTTGCAGCGTTATTAATGCACGCCGTGCACGCGCGTGTGCGTGCTTCCATATGTACACGCTTCGTATCGCTCGCTTTTTTTCTCTTCCTTTTTTTTCGGCACTTTTCTCGTTTACCTACTTAAAAGTGCTGATTTCGCCGACGGAACGCCACCGCACCGCTTACATATACGAAGAATTCCCGGTGCGTTATAGTCGCGGTTAGACCACATTTTTTACTCCGATCCGAATGCTTACATTTGCCGCACCGAGAGCACGAAAGTGAGTGCCGAGTTCCGAATTCGAGTCGACGAAAAGTGTTACAACGTCGGACACTGCGATTGGTATAAAGGTCATTTTGAAGTAAATTTAACATTTCGAAATTTACAATGAATCCAAAATGTCGAAATTTAAATGCTGTAACTTTTGCAATGACACGATTAATTCGACATGATTGTGGGTCTTGAATGAAATCAGGTTCTGAAGCTGAAGACAATAAATCTGGTCATGGAAATTCCTCAAAATGGAGATATGTTAAATTTCATTGTTAAGTTTCAGTCCAAAATCTTATATCAAGTCCAAAACGAATACTTCTCTATCATTCTTAATCCTATTTCTGGTACTTGAATGCTTCTTGGTTTACTGGGTAGTGTGCGTTAAGAGTGCAAGCAGTATTCAATGACATTTTTACATTTTGTACACTTTTCATGATATAGTGCATTTTGTGCAAGTGTAGTGCGTAAAGAGTATCGCGTGTATTTCAAACGCACTTTTACACGTGGCTGTTTTGTGTACGCAAAGTAAATCTTTTACGCACTAGTGCGAAAAATTTCAAGTATATAATAGAAATAATAAAATTTTCAGTATGCAGTGCGTAAAATTGAAAGAGCGTGTAATGTGTAATTGAACGCGTAGGAAATGTTTTCGCGCACTAGTGCGTAAAAGATCTACTTTGCGTGCATAAAGTGGCATAAAGCCACATATATATGGGTGAGTTACAACAAATTTTGTAAGCGAGTGCATGAAATGTTGCGTACACTCGAAAAAAAAAAAATGTTGTCTTTATTCGGTCTCATTTTTTGGCTTTTACATAAAAAAAATTTCGTAATAGAAGAACCGAAATAATAGTTGTTCTTATACTAAATCTCGATAATGCATTTAGTTTGGCAAAACAAATAATATATTTTTATTGACAGTATTTATTCCTTCGAACCAAATAAATTGATGGTTCGTTCAAGTTGAACGTGAATTGTATTGTCAACTATGCAACGATTATCAACTGCAACGAAGTTTAAAGAATCGTGCAATCATACAATCATACATTTCTCATTCATAACAAAGTTTTAAAACAACAATTAAACCCTTTTCAGTTACATTTTACACAAAGTACGAAAATGAATTGTTAACTGAGTAATTTTATTCCCGTATAAACAAAACATTAAAATTTTTTTCTAATTAAACTGTTAATGAAACAAAATAAATAATTTCTTTATAATAAATAAATCTGTTGTTAAAAACCATAATAAAAATTGGTTAAAGCAAATAAACGAATCGGTTAGTTTAAAAAAAAAAACTGAAACAACAAAATTTGGTTACTACAACGAAGCGTTTGATAGGCCCTATGTAGCAATTAACTTACTTTGGTTGATTTAACCAAACTTTGCTCGAATCAATGCATTCTTTTCTCGTAGTGTAATGGTACTATAATATGCCACGACGTTCCGAACCTCTCGGATTCCTTTTCAAGAGCATAATGTTGTCGTCCTGTCTAGATAATGAGTCTTATTTGTTTTCAAATTTTATTCACGTTAATTAATTTCACTATTTTTAATCGACCTACGATCTAAGTTTTTTGGAGTGAAATGTCACTCCAAAACATGAAATATCACTCTGAAAATTCAGAGTGGAAATTCAGAGTGGAATTTCACTCCATAAAATTTAAAGAGTATATCGATCAGATTTGATATGATTTGATGAGAGACGCAATCCTTTGGAAAAAGAACCAGAGAGTGTCAACATTACAGCATTAAAATTGAAGGAAAAAGCCGACAACTTTAAAATATCTAACCATATACCTATATACTTTTTCAAATAATATTTCAATTGCTAATTATTTTAATAGTTACTTTGGTTCGGTCTACACGAAAGCTTCTAATTTAGAAGCGACGATCGAGAGTACCGTCTGTTTTAATAGTACT
>JAPYZR010003921.1:0-19183 GCA_030522945.1 Trichopria nigra
TTCAAGGCGCTCTGACTGAAAAGCGATGAACTTATTCAAAAAAATAAGAAGAATGAAAAGTTCTTAGAATTCATCAAGGAATACACTGGAATTTTTTCATATTTTTTGGTGACATTTAAAAAAAATGTTGTATTACAATTTTTTGAAAAATGTAAAAAATTTACGAAAAATTCTGGAAACATTCTGGTATTTTCTCTGATGAATTCTAAGTATCTTTTATTCTTTGTCATTTTTTCCATAAGTTGATAGTTTTCGAGACAAAAAATGCTAAACTTTCTACATGATACATATATACATATACATATACATATACAAATCCGTCCCTTTTTAAGAGGGCGTTTACATTACAACTTTACTTTCAGTCAAATTTTGCTTAATTCAAGATTTCATTCGCATTTCTTGGATGAATTTAAATATTTTCAGAAACAATTATTTTAATGCCCAGTCTATAATTTATGACGCTTATTTTTATTAATCTATCTTTAAAATTATGGACACAATTTTAAACTTTATGTATATTCAAAATTTCTTTTATTTTTTCTTATGCGACTGCGAATAAACTGAGATTCAGATTGATTTTTAGAATTATTGGTACATAAAATCTGCTATTATAGTGGGCTTTTCACCTCATTTAGTAAAATTTGTATTTTTTCTCATGACAAAATACAATCCTATCAATTTAATTGTTAATGAAATCAAAATTTGTTTTATATATATTATTTCGTAATACTGTTTCAATTTTTCACTTTTTGCGATTCATTACAATATTTTTCGAAGTTTCAAGTTTCGAAATTTCACGTTCCGACGATAAAAAATATATTGAAATTAAACGGTATAGTGAATGTATAATATGAATTGCTTAGTAGCATATATTAATAATGGTCCAATGTCACTTTGATAGTTCTTGCAATGTTCTTGAAGTTTGCGATTCCGTAGGAGGAAACGAATCTTGCATTTTAATTAATCATGCTGAGCGTCCGCCTGTAAATTTGTTCCATATAGATTCTATCCAAACATCACCCTTCGCAGGGGTGACTATATGAATATGCAAAAAAAGTCACACGTCATCGATTTTACGAGTAATCCGAAATCTGTCGAATAAGCTCCGGGGATATTAGGAAAAAAACTGATTGCTTCCGAAATTTCTACATTTGATTATTTTAATTTGTCTTTTTTATTTAACCTTTTTTAATTTTCATAATTTTTGAATATATTCTATATATATCTATATATATGTATATAATGTAGTAATTAATAAACACATGCGCACGCACACACATACACAATAATTAATACAGTATAATTAAAATTAAATTTAAAATTTTTCAATAACGATTTGAAATTGGTCTTTAAAATGTATTATAATTTAGCTTGAATGTTTACAAACCATACAAGCAAGGAATTTAAACGTTCAATATTTTCACAATATTTCGCCAATTTTGTAAATATGTAATTTTACATGACAAAAATCTGCAGCCTGAAATTCGACCTGTTCCAAAAAGAAAACAAATCTAAGAATACAAATGTTTGTATTGACATAATTCGACGGCGTTGTTTCGAAAATCGAATCGGAATTAGCGCGACTCGAGGACAGACAGTTGATATTTATAAAACTCGTAGTGAAAATATCAAACATAGATTTATTTATACTGGGACGAGATGGTGACGAGATTTATACCATTAGAGTCTATATTCGAATCTTTGATCGAGACTCGTGCGGACTCCATATTTATACCTCTTTAACAAATCAGCGATTGTCATTAGGAAGACTATATCGTCTCGTTGGCGCAAAACTATATATATATATATATATATATTTAAACGTTCGAAATTATGAATATGTTTTCGGACTCGTTATTACCGATTGTTATATTTCCCTTAAACTTCGGGGTCATTGTCGAACATCGAAAATCGCGATATACTTATCAACAACGATTATTCTTAGTTCAATATTGTCGTTATCGAGTCGCAAATCACAGTTTCATCATAGAAATTAATCGTGGCATATAAATTTGATATTGGAAATTAATGTAAATCCTGTCTTGTTTCTGTGTATCGCTTTTGTCCAGAAAATCCCAGATATGCCTATTTCTATAACAATCTGCTCTTTTTTAGGTTAAAAGAAAGTAGCCCATTAAAATTCGCGTATATATAGAAAGGAAAGAATGTGACCAATTTGATATAAACAAAATTATAACACATTTAAAAGTGATAAAAAATTTAACAGTACAATTGAATGAAAATGACTTCAATAATAATAAAATAAATATGAACCATTTGCTAAATTGCAAGTATTATCTATAGGTATTAGGAAATACAAGTTGGACAGAAAGGTAAGAATGGCCGGAGCAGGAAAGAGAGGAATGCTTAGGAACAGAGGAGGATCGTGAAGAATGAGAGGAAGAATATGAAGAAAGAGGAGGAAATGATAAATTTGAAGATGATTATGGCGAAATAAATGATGACAATCACAACAATATAACATCAATGAATCCATGGATATAGTGATAGCAATAAAAGCAATGGCTCTGATAATGATAAATATGGTAATGATGACAATGAAAATTCCTATTTTGAATTCTGATCATTTCTTAATTTCGATATATGGTCCTGGCCTGAGTTCTGCTGGAAGTAAAACAGCTCTGGCTGGGCCCCAATGTGTCACGCTCAACAGGTTTATTCTCCATTCGAATGCGAATCATGTTGCCAATTCAAAGAAATGAATTTAAATGATATAATCGACACGACTCTCGTTTTCATTTTCAATTAAAGCATTAAATGTATCATCACCATTTCTAGTACCTTTCCAAAAAAACTGACATAACCCCGTCGTCTTTTGAGAAGTATCCCCAATCGGCGTGCAATGTAGTGGGGGGAAAACTGGCAGCAGAATTTGAAACATCGATTCTAACCGTAAGACACGGTTAGCTGGGCAAAGCGGTGTATATATACGAAAAATCGAACAATGCAGATCAATGAGTAGGAAAGCATTTCCCCACTTTTCCTTTGTATAATTTAGTCTCCCCCTTTCCGGAGACGCGAGGTGCAAAACCAACAATGACATTATTTGCGTCTTATCCGGCGTTATGCAACGCGCCCCCGCGTTATGGCTCTTCTGATGGTTTTCTCTTATCTCGCTTCAACAAATGGAATCGTCGATTGGGTAATTGTGCGAAATGCGAAGCTCAGAACCGAGAAAGTGTTTGCCTTGCACGATTAAAAAATAATAGATACCTATATATAAACTTATAGGCGACGATAAATGCAAAAAGGGAATGTTAAAAATTCCGAATTCCGGATTATTTAAAAAGAAATTCTAAATTCTAAAAATCTAATAAATTAAATATGTATTTGTTTTTAAATGAGAAACAATTATTATAAATTTATGCATTAACATTACATAGTAAACTATATTTTCGACGTATATTTTCGACGTACCCTCCCTACCTCCATAGCTTGTTTTAAATTATTATTCTATAGATCAATAAAATTCCAAAATGTGAAAACTTATTATGATTTATTACTTACATGTGTCCTTGTAAACAATCAAATTTTATATATGTGTGTATATAGCCCACGCAACACCGGAACGTCACGGGATGTCCCGAGGAGCTCCCGAGGAGCTCCCAAGAAGCTCCTCAGGACAAATGACGGACATTTGGATGTCCTCAGGATCTCCTCAGGACATCCCGGGACGGAATGTGCTGTGTGGGAGGTATACAAACATCATTTAAAAATTGAAAATACTCATTTTCAAATCTTTCCCCTCATACCGCAGGTTGGATCGAAGTATTGAATTGAATCACTCATTAAAATAAAAAAAATGATATTAGGTCATAAAAGGTATACCTAAATTTTTTTTGCCAAAATCACAGTATCAGTCAAATTCGAAATAATTCGAAAGTATATGATTTTTGCATACATGTGTATATGGGAGTATTATACGTTCTGATATACTCGATTTCTGATTGGTCAATTTAAAAAAAGCAATTACTGCTTTAATCGGTATGAAGTTCCGCGAATTTTAAGAATTTTTTTTTGTAAATACAATGATACATTTCATTTAGTAACTGAAGCAAAATATAAGATTTTTGTAAGATTTGCCTATTTCTTTTTGTTGGAATTGCTGGGATATCTCGACTTCTAATTGGTCAATTACAGCAAAAAAACCGATAGCCTTTAAATTCGGTATTTTTTTCGCAAATTTTGATCTACTAATCAATGATTTTTTTCAATTGTCAAAAAAATATAAATTTTACGTTTTTACGTTACTATAAAAGAAAAAATTTAAAAACTACAAAATTAAAATAAAAGCATTATACTTTTATTGCAACGAATTGTTTTCTAGATTATGTGGTCTTTGAAATTATAAGAAAAATTTGATATTTTCAAGTTGACATATTTATTGCGTCAATTTTTATAATTTATCTCTAAGACTACAATTCAATTGTACCTAAAAATTCTGCGAGGAAACAAAATTCATTCATTCATTCATTCATTCATTCATTCATTCATTCATTCATTCATTCATTCATTCATTCAGTGAAAAGAAAAAAAGATATTAATGCAAAGGTTTGACATTACCCTAGTAGAAAATAAGACCAATTTATAGTCATTTTTTTTCTTAGCATAGAAGCCAGAAAAATTGGGCAGAAACTGGTGTAATTTTCTACCGGGGTACTTTTTTACAAATATATTTAAAAATGAAGTATCAAATAGAATGTCAGAATTCAAAATTTATCGACATTTCGATCAATTTATATTCGCTGGTGAGCAAACAATGAATATCATCTCTATTATTTTAAAATTTATCGCCGCAGGATGTTCTGGATTTTTTTTTAGTCGCGATACAGAGACGCCCATTAAAGAGCGCCCTTACAATTTCATCATTAATCGCTTACTGCACTTCGGTGATATATGAGGTAGAATTATTTCACATAACTCAAGTCAATTTATCGTTTTTTGATTCTCGATTGAAAAAAAATTCGTGAGTTAATATACGAGTTGACTCTTGGCGATTTTACACATGCTATGTCCATATGGCGACGATTTTAAAGCGCGTTACGCGTATATAGAGAAATTTAATCGGGTCGAGGAAACTTGTTTTCTTCTTCTTTATTTTTTTCTTTTTTTTTTCTTATGCCGCACTTTGTCGGTCAGGTCGGCTTCGTCGGATAAATTTACGACTTTCAGCAATTTGTTGGGAATCTCACGCCGAGCTCGTCGGATTAGAATTAAGCCGGCGCTTAAAGAAACTAAGAAACCCAGACGTTTTTTTAACTCGCCTTACGAGTTTTCTTTTCCTAAATGTATATAGTTTTGCGACTACTAGAAAGATTCTCACTCCTGTCTCGCCCATTTATTTTCGTTGCATTACGACGCCATTGTAATGCATTGCGCAAGAGATGGTGTGTTTTCATTAAATAAATTGTCCTCGCCATTCTTGAAATATTGGCAATTTTCCGAGAGTCATTTCCAGTGTAAAAGGAAAAGGATTGAATATTCAAAATTTGACGTTTATATCATATGTTGACGTAACTTTTAATAAATGTCGGTATAGATGTATCGGTATTTGCCTTTTCGTAGCTTATGAACTTTTCCATTCTGTTCAAATTTCTGTCAATTCTTTTAGCTTTTTACTTCATTTTTGGTCATTGTTTGATAACGTTCGTTATCAAATCCAATTTTACTCGCAGACCGTATTTTTTTTTTTTTTTTTTTTTTTTTTTTTTTTTTTTTTTTTTTTTTTTTTTTTTTTTTTTTTTTTTTTTTTTTTTTTTTTTTTTTTTTTGTTTTTTTTGTCTCTGCTTTTCTTAAAGTCATACACAGTACTATATGAATATATAAGAATATCATGTTTGTAAAGAATGGAAAATTAAATAAAACCAAGTAGTAAAAGCCTACCGAACGTATCCATGCGTACAATATTTTGTACAGAAATTTTTCTCTGTATACGTAGAACTTTTTTTATCCAAATAACATCTTAATTATATCGAAGAGAAATGTTTTACCGTGATTTATGATTAATTTTCATTCACTTCTTCCTGATATCATTTTTGTTCTTCTCATCGTCATATATTTCGTGAAAGATAAAATTTAAGATATAGTACTGGGCTTGTCTCTCTGTCTGTGATTTATCCTCTACAAACGGAGCAAAGGGCCAAATATCAATACGGATATAAATGTGGTCAATATAAATTGCAATATATACTTAATATTGCTTAAATTTTCGTTAATTAATTTTAATTTTTATCCATTTGACATAAAGCATTGTTATTTTTCGTTGCGTTTTAATTTGTGTTCAATTGAGTGTTATTATCAATTTTTTGGGTACTACATAAGTGATATTTAAAATGTTTGCTTAAAATTCAATACATATTGATTATTCTAACTCATATTAATCATTTATACGTTTTTTCATTAACGTCTCTTAAATATTGTTGTTGTTATCGAATTTTTTGTTTAAGGTTTGCAATTAAAATTCTTCGTGGTTCAAATTCTGTCCAATTTTACTGGGTCCAAGCTAGTTGCTGCCTAAAATTATTGTATGCAATATAAAAGTGTATGCACTAAAAATCGTCTGCAATTGATTTTCTTATGTAAATATTGGAAATGTCCATGCTGATACAAATGATATTGGGCAGAATGTATAGGCAGAATCTAATCAGAATCTGATATAACTTGGGGAAGTCCGGCGCGATTCCGTCCAGAATCCTGTCCGGATTTCTACACGGGAAATTGAACAGAAAATGCTTAGGTAAGTCGTCCCAGATGTGTCTAAAAATGTTGGACAGGAACTGGATGCAAATTGAACAAGATTTATCTCAAAAAGGTATCTAATTAATTTAAATAATAATTAGGAGGATTTTCTACCAGGGTCATTACTTTTATACTTCTCATCTGGAACTTTGTTATGTTTGTCCAGTCACCAAATGTCATATATAAAAAAATAGATCAACCATATAGTTGATAAAGAATCATCATTATGAAATACACTAATTTTCACAATAATTTAATATGATTGTCAATTGATATCTGAAAATTCCGAAATTTTAAGATAATTGTTGACATTAAAGATCGCATAAAAAAAAAATAAACGAATAGCACAGCTGTGACAAATACAATTATTCGAATTTTTCTTCGCAAAGCTGGGAATGGCAGCTCCGCACCTAAAAACCCTCATTGCTTGAAATTAGTAGCTTATCTTAGGTAGGCATAATTTGAATGAGATGTAATTGAAGACTACAGGCGCCTATATAAAAGTGAGTGCGCTTAAAGTCAGAAAGAATATCAAACTCGATTATAGGTCTATCCCGACACAGCGAGTTCGATAGAACGATTCAATTGACGACTCGATTCAATCTGGAATACAGTTTTATTTCTCGACGCTTCGTTTATTCCTACGTATTATTGAATGAACGCTTAGATATACATTTTAGCATATATAGGAAAATATTGATAAATAATAGTAACATCATGCGAGCATGTATGAATTCTTACAATAGATTAATCAAGCCATCATACACGACATTTGTTTAGTTAATTTGTCATTAATGTTGTGTAGTAATTTTCAAATTTCATTACATTTTGACATACTGAACTGAAATGAAAACGAAAACAAATACTTGGTTTTGAAAATGATATTTTGAATACGTTTAATTTTCACTTGAGATGGAGTGAATGATCTCTCGATTAATCGTTTAGAGACCTTTATTGTCAAAATACATCTTCAATATATAGTGTATTATGTATCAAGGGCGTAATTAATTCTTTGGGCCCGTAACTTTCACCCTAGGGCGCAAAATCTAGAAAAGCGCCCACAGCGTTAATAAACATGCGCAACGTCGTTGACCGAAGAAGAAAAATGAACTTTCTGAATATAAATAGTTAGATTCAGATTATATATAATTTTTTTACTTGTTTTATTTTCTTTTGTGAATATGATCCAGTATAGGTTAGGCTGTAAAGCAGTAACTTTGACTGCTTCTCGTCTTTGTAAAAGCAAAAAGGCGTTATACTATTATTATTATTATTAATATTATTGTAGTTTGACAATAATTATAATAAGAGACATTACTGAAATATATACATTTTCCAGTCTACAACTACTACTCTCAATAAAATACTTCACCAATAATAATTATTATTATTCATTGAATAATTAAATAAATCATAATATCAATAAGATTAGAAAGAATATATATAATCGATGCACAAATTATGAATGATTCTATTTTATTTTATTCACATTGTTCTGTAACACAGAACAAATCAAAGTTCGAATAAAGGATATAATATAAACATAGACGGAAAATAATCAAGAACTTTAAATGGTCCAATCAGCAAAACAAAATAGACCACGCACGAATCATAACAATGCAACACAAGTACAAGACGCTTGGTTCACGAATCTCACCAATACCACCGAATGAGATCATTTCTATATATGGGTTACCAAAGATACATACAGCGGGATTTCCTTTGTGAATCATAGCGTCCACTAGCAATTCACCAATGTATAATCTAGCAAGATATTTTACTAGGGTTTTGAACAATATATATATATAAATCTGCTAATATTAATATATAATAATATATAATTTAAAAAATTCTGATTATAATACACCATATCGGAATCACTCAAAATAATAGAAACAATAATACTAGCATTTATACGAAGGGGATGATTACATATCATATGCCAGAGAATTGTGAGAAAAACAATCTAAATCTTTGAAAAAGGAGACGTAAAAAAATATAGACTATAGAGACGGCAAATGTAATCTATAAAATTACGTCTAAAAATAATGAAAAAGTTTACATATATGTCCAATTAGCAGACATTTAGGTGCAATACTAAAAGAACACAAGAAGAACATACATGGACCAAAATCAAAATGTATACATTGTTGATTTTATACATTGATTATGTCTTATGATTATAATTTTTGTCATGCATAAACTTTTTATGTTTTTAGTTTTTAGACTATGCGGTTGCAACAGTTTCATCCTTACTCACATTTTCAATAAACATACTGAAATAGTTATGCGAAAATTAAATAACCAAACTGTTATATAACCACAAATGGAAAACTTAGTTCGATTATTGCGAACGATATATGAACAACTGCTCCTTGCTAACCTTGAATTAATTTGAGATTTTCAATTTTTAACTTTATTTTAATAGAATTTCTTGGAAATTTCCGGTCTTTCACCTGGGCATCCTGTACGTAACTCATTAAAAGGGACCAAAAATTGTTTTTTATATATTCGACATATATCAACGCGTTTCAATCTTCTTTTGTTAATTCATATTGCCAACATCAGAGTGTAAAACTTTAATTAATAGTCGTGTCTCGCTTATAAAAATATTATAATATTTCGCGATCAACAAATTAAATGTGCCTGAGCATAATCAATATAATAATTTTCTCTTAAAATGGTAAATATTTAAATTGTGTATAACAACTATATGGTAAAAACAGTTTTTATTTCAAACAGTAGATGGATTATAACATCAATTGAACGGAAGAATGGCAATATTTTAAATAATTCTTGAACAATGAATTAGGATAACATTTGGATTTTTTGATTTGGATAATAGTTTGCTACTTCAGGGCTACCTGATGTCTGTTTAATAACAATTTCGTATTAATTGTACTGTATTATTTTGTCAAACATATATTTTCCCACTATTATAACAAATTCCTTTTTATTTGCGTCTTTTTTTTTATCTGTATTGCTGTTATCAGAACAACTTGTAAAGATCAAATTAATATCATAATTATTATTATATCTGAAAGAGGTCAATCTCCCTCAATGACGCTATTACGAAAATACTAGTGTATAGTGACACTATTATATATATATAGAACTAGTTTATATTTTTCTGACAGTTCTAGTACCCATTAAATTGAATGATCTAAGTGTACGCTTAAATTACATATATACGTCGCTTGGCGATCTTATCTCTGAGTAGGGACCCCACCGCATATAATATAAATATAAGGGTCAGAATCCATTCCATTTACACGGTTTTGTTTGAGGTCCCTTTATAAGTATCGCTATTCGACCTTTTTTAATCGATAATGACATTGACCCAGCATTGTTATTGTTATTAAAATTTATTGCCAGACCATAATTGGTCCGGAACAATGTCATATGATAAGCAATAGAAAATATAATTTTATCATCTCATTAGATCTAGAATGATCTATCAAGATCAATTAGATCTTATTTCAAATTTATTTTCATGACTTTATTTGCATCGAATGTGCATCATTATATCACGTATGATTATAACAATTTTCTTGGTGACTCCGAAATGAGTTTTTGTCTTATCCACACTACAAAATCGTCTTTATCAATTTCAGTAAAAAATAGTGAAAAAACCGATAAACTATACATATATGTAACATTTAAATTATACATTATATTTATGTATACATTAATATTAATAGAAAATAAAGAAAGAAAAAACGAGTAAAAGAACCTAAACACTTGATAACAACAAAAACACGCGAAAAAAATGAATTATAAAAATAAGTTGACATAAATTTACAATAAAAAATAAAGATTTTAACTAATTCATTGTTGTCTAATGTTAACAAATTTAGTTTTGCTTAGTATAAATCGTTCTATACTGGAAATCATTACAAATCGGCCGAACGGAATGTCTCAAAAGCTTACAAGAATCAAATTATTAAATTAAAAAGCAGAAGTTGGCAGTAAATGAATTGACAAAATGAAACTGTCATGGAAATTGGAACACTTTTAAATTTTCAATTAAAAAAAAAACAATGTTATAACAAAATTTACAAAAAAAATCTTTGATAATGATAATGGATTTCAACGAGATAATGTAAGTTTTCTATTGTTAAAATCTTTCTTTGTTAGATGTTATTTTATTCAACAGATATAGTGTATATATATGTGTTAAAATAAAAAACGTTGATTGAAATAACGGAAGTTATCAATATACAAAACAAACAAAAGTTTTAAAGTTTTTGAAAGTGTTTGGATATTCCAACAAAATATTTAATACTGTTTATACCATTTTTGATATCATTAAAAAAAAGACAAAAGTTGATTAAAGTGACAAAATAAACAAAATTCCACAAAAACAAATGTTGACAAAGTATACATAAATATTCCCAGAATGACAGTAAAAAGCAGATAAATTGATTAAAAGTAATTCATACGCATTTTTTATATTGTCATGTATTTTGATACCATGTAACGCACAATTATTACCAATAACAACCAATTCCAATGCACCTTAAATACAAAGTAGAACTTGTACTTTCTTAAGTGATCTTGTTATTGTAACTTAAGTTATACTGCACTCGAAGATAGTGCTTTACTTTTGAAGTTTCAAAAAAAGGTTTTTGAATTCTGAAAAAACTGCCAACAATTGTCTGACGAAATTTTATGCAAAATAAAGCAAAAAACTTCTGGTTTAAAGTCTACTGTGACAATACATTCTCCACTTTGTTACGTTTTTACAAACTTCCTGAGAACAAATACGACTGTTATTAAAACTTTGAACTCACTTTTGAGTTTCACTACTGCAACGAGGGACGATCGTTTTCCAGATTTTTCAAGGGTGGCAATTCATCAAACGTCGCGACGATGGAATCGAGGTTCGCGTATGACGCGACATTTATTGCCACACAATAGAAACAACAAAAATATCACGAACGTAGGATCTCCGTCTACTGTCGCGGCCGATTTCCGGACAACTGAGGAAGCCGTATCTCGTCCGACGTTAAACGGCTGAAACTACTCGCGGGGCGCGCGCGCACTCCACCTCTTGGAAAATTATCACGTGGCGGGAAAATCCAGTTTAAAATTACGCAGGCCATCAAATCGACCTCCGACACTTGTGGATGCTTCAATGTATAAGCAGGTCTTATTTGCAGAAAAGTAAATTTTTCCGATAGAGCGTGCGCAAAATTCGATTTCACCCACCATTTTTGTAGTGTGTATAACAAACAAAATACATGAGTGATGTTGAAGTCTTGTCTGACAAAAAATAACAAAATAATATTAAAAAAATAGTAACTAAATCGATAAAATCTTTTTATCACATACCCTCCAATAAAAAGCTATAAAAGCGACGAAGACTGACATAATTATACACCAAGAAGAATGAAACGATCCAATGGTCTGATAAAAGATTTAACGTTCTTCAATTCCGTATACCATAAGTAGTATAATTCCGTAATTCAATTAATTGCTTCATTCGATATAAACAGATAAAAATACAACCGTCACCAATGAATGAAGCCAATATATACACACACACACACATATATATATATAAAGTCTTAAATATTGTAATAACTTACATGTATATACTCAGAGAAAACAAAGAAAAATTTAATTTATTTTGTTTCAAGGAATTTATTTCGTAAACCTCGTAGCTCAGAACTAAAACAGATTTTACAAATGGAGGCACTCGAATAAAAAAAAAAATATATTCGTAAAAGTGCGAGTAAAGTAAAGCATTCAGAAAGTTGGAAAAGTATATAGGGATTACCTAACCGCGAATAATATGCGACGGAGGTGACGCGCTGCATTATTCTGAAGATGGAAATTTCGGAAAATATATAGAGATAAGGCGCACACTTGTAAGAGATAAGGATGCTGGGGGTGGGGGGGAGAGTGTATAGAATAAAGATGGAATTTAGCATAGTTCCATCAATGAGAGAACAGACGCGGTTGAAAGTAATTACCGAAAACCGCGACTGCCTCGTGACGGGCTCGTAAATAAAACAATTTAGCCCCAAGCGAGGCCGGTCTAATTAACGAGTTTGCTTCCTTTTTGTCTCATCTGTCTGCGTGTTGGCGTAATCTAAACCAGCCGCGAATCCCTTCTGATGGTCGGAATCGCCACGAACGGCGTCATTTTGTAACTTTTGATTATATATATATATATATATTATTCTTATATGTGTGTCATAAACGCTATAGTTACTGCTGTATTTATCGGTTCGGTTCTAGATTTTATTCAGATCTTTGTATCGGGAATAAGAAATTAATGCGATACATTGTAATAATTTGGATCTGCCATTTTTAAGTTGTTGAATTTGCTATATATAATTAACACTATAGTGGTCTCGCATCACGTGTCATTTTCCACTTAGGATCAAATTCAATTGTTTGACTTCCGCATGGTTTGAGAAATATCATGTATAGATTTTAACGTTAACACACACAATTTTGCGAACATATAAGTGATAGCTGATATATGTATACGATTTTTCTATAGAAACAGATGTATGACATTAAAAATAGGATTGCAAATTGTGAATGTGAAGACTATTTTTCAATGTTTAAAAATGATCGTATTTATTGGTGTATCAGAGAACAATTTTACTGATAATTTAATGATTGTCTGAAAGATTAAAGTCGCCAAATTTGATTCGCCATTCAGACTTTATAGAATATCGGAGCATACCCAGTCAACCATAATGCAACAATTATGTAACGTTAATGAAACATTTATGTAAGAAATAACCATGATATATTTGTTACATAATTGTTACGTGATGTTTTGTACGTTGTTGGTTTCATAATCGGAAAATTTAAAAGTGTTCAAAGCATGTATATGTATATATATATATATATATACATACATATTATTGCTCGAAAAATGATTGCTTGTACGGGAAAATTTTATAGAACAAAAATTATGCAGGTACATATAGCTGCGCAATTTTCATTCTTCGAATATTTCCATGAAAGTTCATATATTTGACGAAATACAATCGATAATATAGATAAAAATCCTACTTTTTCTACTAAATTATAGTAAAATTTGTAACATGTAACATTATTCTTATTGATTATATTATAACAAATATATTGGTATTTATTTACTTGCAAAACAGTGGGGATGTGCCAACACAGTATCTTTTGTATACACTTTGGTAAATAAGATATACTTATTATTAGACCGGTTGTAAATAAACATGGGCGAAAAAAAATATTCAGATTTCCTTCCACATAGTCGAAAACATCTTGCGTTTTAGATTCCCTTGTTCTCTAAGAACTATTGGATCCCTAATTTATTATTATTATGGCTAAACATTTTTGATGAATTTATTAGGGTTGAGACTTTCTCACTTCAGAAATCTTTTTATGGCTTTTATCGCAATAATGACGTCATTCGCCTATAAAGATATAAAAAAATCTACAATTTCTTCTTAAAAACCGAAATAACAAATTTTTAAATTATCTATTAAAAACGATTTGAATCTAAGATATTGATATATTAATTGTAACATATACATTAAAAATTATTTATATCCCCTTGAGAATAGACGTTCTTTTCAAAATGACGCACCAATATAATTTTTTGTATAATGTTTCACCTCCTTCACTCAGAGAACCGATAGTATCAAAATAATAACGTCAAGGATTTAAGTGTTTACATTTCGACGGTTTCGAATAACAGGTGTCCCTTCAACGCCCCGATACAACATATATATATATGCGGTGAAAATAAAGTCTTCATTGATATCGCAATATTATCGATCTAGCTTACCTAGAAATCACAGTCTGTCTAAGATATACGAGAACAATATGAAATGAATTTTTCCCTAAAATTTAATCATAAAGCGTGATGCCAGTAATCGCAAATGCATTGAAAGGTCAAAAAACGAATTAAAATGCATTCAAGTGCATTTAAGTTGATTCATTTTCTATCCATTTTAATCCACTTGAATCCATTTTAATTCGTTTTTTGACCTTTCAATGCATTTTCGATTACTGGGGTATAACTTGACGAAAATAGAAGTGTGCAACTGCTGAAATGCACTTAAATGACACTTACGTTACATTTAAGTCTTACTTTAAGTGAAATGCATCGCCCGCCAATATAAGAATGATTTATAAAGTATACCATTTGGTGACCTTGTTCTTATATTATTGTTCCTATAGTCTTATGCAATGATTGGTGACTTTTCGTTGTATTCATTCCTTCAATATGGAGGACCAGTTATTAATTGGCATGGACATGGGCACTATCCGGATCGAAATAGGAATTAAACGAGAGAATTCAATAAATCAACGATATTTCACTATATCGTACGGTGTCGACCGAAACCCATATTCAATGAACCGAAGGAAATATAATAGAGGTTATCTCATAATTTATGCAGCAACGCACACTTTAAATTTCGATTAAAGTATACGAATTTTATTGAGGCATCAAAGTCCAAGATGTAAGCATGAATATATTAATGAATATATGTTATATAAGAAAATGTACAAATAAAAAATATATCGATTCTCACTGCCGTTTTTAATGATGAAAACAAGCAAAAATGGTGGAATTCTAATATAATTAAACAAACGTACAGATTGTCTTTAGATTAATTAGGTATTTTTACATATTTTAAGTTATTATTATTCGTCATTTCTTTCAATATTTGTCACGTGTACTTTTGCAAAAAAAATACTAAAACTAAGATAAAGGTATTCCACATGCAACATCAGTGGCACGCCGACTTTGATTCAAAGTGTATAAATAGATTCATTGTAACGGTAACATCTGAGTGCTGCAATTGGCTAATTTAAAATGCTTGTCTTTCATATTCTATGCACTTCATTAAAAATTGGTGAATACTATTTTGTTTGAATTTCTGAGCCACTTTCATGTCCCTGGCATTATCGCATCGTATACTATCTTTTTCCCTATTCTCTCTCTCTCTCTCACTCTCGACAAATTATAACATATATACGTCGTCGCTGATGCTTTTATCAAATTTTCTTGGTTTTGTCCAAGGAAAACAATAAATTCGGCAGACGTAATAAATCGATTGCAAAAACAATCCGTGGTGTTTGGTAATCCGCGTGGAATAATCTCTGATTGAGTGACAGGGTTTGCTACGAGTGAATTTGAACATTATTGCAAAAATGACAATATTCAGCATGTGCCTATCACTAAGCAACATTAGCAAAATTATCAGGTCCAAAATGTGACGAATGGTATAAACGATTAGTACTTATAAGCACTTCGATTTGTTACAAACATATTTTAATGCAATGCACAGTAGAAGTATCGATACCTCTCCATTTAATTTGCTTGGAATGCATATGCGCGTGAAAACGTGTCCCGAAATTAAAGAATTATTAAAGCACGAATGGATTAGCCCTTTTAGAGAACAACAGGATGAATTACGAAATAAAGCTGCAGAAAATATACTAAATATCCAGGATGAAAAATAAAAGAAGGTTTGATAAAAAAAAAAAAAAAAAAAAAAAAGATCTTATATTTAGTTGTTATTATAAGGACGCAGATGAAACCGAGCCTTAAATTTGCGGGAAAATTTGTTAGACCGTATATATATTAAAAGAAAAGTTTTACGACACGATCGATATCTTGTATATAAAGTTAAGGAGACTCAAGAGGGACCTCGAAGCACCTTAACAAATGTAGGGTTTATGAAACCATGGGTCAAAAGCGATACGTAGTTAGATTTACATTTATTCGATAATGAAAGTATCCGAGGACAAATGCTGAGGTGGGATGGCCAATTGTAGTAATTTATATTTATATTATCTATATAGTTATGTTTAAAATATAAGATTTATATATATATTTAAAATGTAAGCGTATTTAAGTAGATTGCATTGTTTATATATAATTTCGACCCGACTTAATTTAATTTTTGGAAGCAATAGTAGTTATCGTCTGGATGTAATTTGAAAGAATGTGAAAAAGGCAATCTTGGCCGAATGCTCGTCTTATCAATATTAAATAAATTATTCGGATCAATTTTGATTCTCTTCGCACATCGATCTCATCATTTTTAATACCACACATATATATATCGATAATGTCGATTATATATTTCGATAATTTCACAATAAGAAATAAACAACAACAATAACGACAAATACAAATCGATGAAATAAACTTTTAAATCTCGGCAGTTACATTCAGAACCTTGAGCACGGTCTCTATCGACTCTCGTTGTTTTAATAGTTTATTTCGACATATCTCTGGAATTTCCGAAGTATTCGAAACAAGCAGAAGATATGAAACTTTGATTATTAAAATAAAAGTTTAATTAGCAATTTATTTTTGAATTTTTCATTCCTCATCAATTGTTCGATATATGTTTCTGTTGCGTAAAGGGACACATTGGTTTTATGAGCCGATTGAAAATCTATCGTAACGTACATCTGGTAAAATGTTTCCGATTCATTTTTACTAATTACCTTCATTAAAAATTATTCAAATTAATTCAAACAAATTAGTAGACCTTAACAAGACCATACTAACGATATTCACTATTCTAAAAGTGTACTTAAAGTTTATTTTAATTCAAAAATTGAAAAAAAAATTTTACTTTTGCGCCTCAGGTGTATAACAAGTCGCAGAACCATATATTGTATACAGTACGGTCTCAACACATTATTGTAGAATGGAAGCACAAATGAATGCAGGACCGTCGGACAGTGGGACATACACGAAAAAAGCCTCACCGTGCACCGACGTATTCACAGAACAGAACGCCCATACAAATGCGACGTTTGCGGGCGAGTTTTTGGAAAGAGCTACAACCTCAACACCCATATGATGTTACACACCGGTGAACGTCCTCACGAGTGTAAGGTATGCTCTAAAACAAGAGTCAAACCTGGGAATTCACATGCGCACGCACACCGGCGAAAAACCGTTCGAGTGCGAATATTGTAAAAAGTCGTTTTCCAAGAAATCAAACCTAAACAATCATATAAGGATACACACCGGCGAAAAACCGTTCGAGTGCGAATATTGTAAAAAGTCGTTTTCCGAGAAAGCAAACCTAAACAAGCATATAAATATACACACCGGCGAAAAACCGTTCGAGTGCGAATTTTGTAAAAAGTCGTTTTCCGAGAAAACAAACCTAAACAAGCATATAAATATACACACCGGCGAAAAACCGTTCGAGTGCGAATTTTGTAAAAAGTCGTTTTCCGAGAAAACAAACCTAAACAGGCATATAAATATACACACCCGTGAACGTCCTCACGAGTGTAAGATATGCCCTAAAACTTTTATACGAAAATCACAGCTGATAATTCACATGCGCACTCACGCCGGCGAAAAGCCATACGTATGCAAAATTTGCAACAAGGGCTTTACTACATCAGGCATATTGAAAATCCACACGCGTTCTCATGCGGTGGAAAAACCTTACACCTGCGAAACCTGCGGAAAGTCATATCGAGAAAATCGAGATCTGAAGCTGCACAAGAAGGCGCACGATGGCCCGGAAACATACCAATGCACTCACAAACCTAATGTAACATTCCATTCCAAAAAGACTTTGGGGGTCCACATGAAGACTCATTCAGACTCAACGTTGGAAAATTTGCCCGTAGATCCCGCTGTAAAGCTTTCGCCGAACACGAATAGGATTAGTAATGACAGCTGTAGCGATGCCAGCAATACAGTCGTTAACGGAAGTATCAACGGTAACACAAGTACCAGTAGCGACACTAGCAGCAGTAGCAGTAATAATGAAAATAAGATTCCGGCTGAGCCAACGTTGCAGGGCCTACCAGACTTTGCACCTACATGCGATTTCGTCTATTTCCATCAGCAAGAGTCGCCTTATCACACGTATTACCTTCAAAACTTATATTTGCGAAGTCAATACTTTCCGCGCCATAAATAGGAAAATCTTTCACCATTGTCGTGAAAACTCCCATTAAATTTTCATCACTGGGCCTGGCGGCAGTATTTAGATGAGGGTTCACTGCAATTTCCAAATTTTAGTATTACACCTTACGCGGATACACGTGCATGGACTCCGTAAACAATTATATGAATTGACGAATTTTACGATTGATACATTTAATTAACTCGCTCTTCGCGAAATTGACATTTTCTTTTTTAAAGAAATAACACGACATGCAGTACACGTAACGACTATTTAAGAATATCGGGAATTACCGACTTTAACGAGCGAGATTCAGGCTTTTTCTTATTGTTGTTTCTTACTATTGATATTAAGAATTGTTATTATACACTAAGAAAATTTTTCTGGATTAAATTGCCATACTGGCTCGCTAATGTTGGATATATTAATATTCTATATACGTTACAATTACAGTCCTCGTAGGATAATGTAGTACACTATAACGTATGTTTTACGATAGTTCTGCCGAAAATTGCCAT
>JAPYZR010003922.1:0-13235 GCA_030522945.1 Trichopria nigra
TACGCTTGCTTGGAAGGTGAAAAATTGTAAATGTGTAAGATTGCAAATTTATGGGAATTGCAATACAAATTCCGGGGTTCATTGGAAAATGAAAATTCGTTTATTACAAGGTCACAAAGGTAGACAATATTTGAACAACAAATATGCAAATGTTGTCCAACAAAATTACCTAATAAATGTCTAACAAAATCTTACATTTTTATCTATGAATTGTCTAATTTTCTTATCCATTTTATGTACATGCCTAATAAATGTCTGAATTTCTACCAAGGTATTACGAAAGGCAAATAATAGTGAGACAAAAACAGAAAAATCACAAAATTTATATTTATTAAAATAAACAATCGTTACCTTTGAAACGTCAAACAAGACTTATGTATACATAATCTCATGTTCATAAGTGAAAAACGATAAATAATAATTGTAAAATATTCAACGCTGTCGATTGAGTAACAAAACATTCGAGCCGATAACTTCGAATCTATAATCGTCGCACTTATTCTAACCTGGTCGTTTCGCAATTTTTCGAAAACTTAACAATTTAGTCATTAACAAAAATCATCGGCTCCTCATCATCGTGACTGCCTCGCCTTATTGCTCATTTGTCCCGAGCGTTTAGAATAAATTTTACGAGCGTTCGCGCTCGTAAAAATGGCAGTCGTCCTTTCGAATGCGGCCTTTTAAAATTGAATACGCCTTTCGTTTACTCACTCGCCACACCAAACGGTCATCAAAAAATTGCGATAAAATTATTCGTTTGGAATATATGTTCGTTGCAAAATTAGTTGTTTCTTTTGCGATATTTCTCGTCACGAAATCCAAACTAAACAATACTTACAATGATTGACACTCGGGAGTTTGAACATGAATTGTCGATTATGATTAGTCAACTTTTACTTATTATAATCAACTTTTATCGTAATGAAATCAATTAAAGTTGAAAAAAAAATGATGAATTCATTTCGAAAGTTCAATCACAAAGACTACAAGTTTATCATGATGATTATGACCACAAATCACTTGACATCATTAATTGAGTAGAACTAAAAGTTTACTCGACATATTGCATAATACGTACCTGACCTACGTACCTGCAGTTTTATGTGTATATGTACAAGTTCATTGCCGACTAGAAAATGGCATGTGCGATCGATGCACGTGTGGGCATTCATGTGCCGGCCGTCGATTGGCCACGCCAGACCTTTCTCTCAATTTACTTTCTTGTATATACACGGATTTTTGTCGAGGCAAGTTTCGATGATATGTGCTTTCGATCGACGTGCCCTTTGATATGCCGATTAATTTAATGAGAGTCATCGCGCGCCTGTATCATTTAAAATTTTCCGGCTTCAGCGAAAAATTTCGAATTATCGTGTTTCACTATAGCGGCTTCAACTTTAACGCAGTTATTTTATACCTTATCAGCACGTACTTAATAAAATGATTATTTCTCTGAAATAGTTCCTAAACGTATGATTAATCATGTTTCTTTTTTTTTTTTTAAATAAATCGTGATAATCGATTAAAATACATTTATAGTACGCATATAAGGAAACTGCGGGATTTCCTTCGCATTGTGTAATTAAATAATTATACATAATATTGAATAAAAGGTTAAACGTTGAATGGAAGTGAAAATAGGAAGAGAATTCCAGTTCCTTCATTCCATTCCTTACAAAAATTTGTTCGATGAAAGGATTGTTAACTGGTGATGAGAAAATGAAAAAAGGCCATTTTCAAACTACCTTCAACATACCTTATTATTGATTGTATTCGAATGTCATTAGAAATTGACGAATGACGATTCAGAGATCGTGTCAATGGTCGTTGGTGTCAAAAACGACACTTCGAATTTTTCGTGGTTATGACTGTATATATGTTACTCAGTTTAGTAGTTGCTCGTCGGATCGATTTCGCGAGAAAATATAATACGCTCTCGCGGTTTCTACGGTGTTATCAGTATATAAACTGCAGCTTCTTATGAGACTTCGTTTTTACTGTTATACACCTGCACATATAAAATCCGATGAATACGATGCAGATATTAAGATACTCGCGCGACCGAACGGAGAATTTCCCTGAAGAAAGGGATTTTTAATGAATTTCGCCAACTCGTTATCGCAATTGCAAGAATGAAGTGTCAAAATAAGTTCAAAAAAAGTAATACTTCTGATACAAATATAATCAATGAAAATTTTTGACTTTATTTCATGCTGAAAATACGTATCAGGCCCAAAATGTATACCCAAAATGTAAACCCATATTTACGTCATTTACAATTATTTCTGCAGAATAAAATATTTGAAATAATAAATGTAAATAAAATAAACCCTAGTAGAAAATGACAGTATAGTTTCTGCCCAATTTTTCTGGCCTCCGTGTTAAAAGTGCCCAAAATGTTCATTTTTGAATATTCTATACTATATAATTATTCTCTACTATTTTTTAATTTCACAGTGGTGAGAATGCGAAAAAAGTATTGAAATGAAAGCGAAAAGAATTTCACGATGATTCGACAAAGTTATTAATAATAATACCACTCACCTTAATTACGTTTCTTATTAAGATCTTAATGAATTAGCTTCAACTTAATGAAAAACAGATGTAAACTTTGTATTAAACAGTAGCTACTTTATTTAATGCATTTCATGACTACGTATGTTAATGGCATTACGATTAATAATAATTTAAAAGTGAAAATGATAACTTGTTGTTATAAAGCGAATGAAAAGGACTGAAAACAAGCGAAAGTATCTGCAACCATATATATACCGAGCAGATGTTGTCCGAAAGTTACTACTTCATATTTCCATCTCATTTGCATAAAAACAGATCGTCATCTTCAAAACTGTTCTTTATTCTCTTCCGAGCCCAATTTCTTTACCAGAGAGATGCTCCGCTATACAATTTAAAATGCAGCCCTGTTATTTCGTACAGGTCATTGACTACTTCAGATGCTTTACGGTCAAATTGACGATTTTGTCCGCTGTATTATATGCCATCATTGCTTCACTTTTTGTCATATATAAATCTTTTTATCTTTATCCTTTCGGTGGTGATCTGTGCATTGACGAGTGACGAACTTAACAAGCCATTCTATATAGGTTATTTCGATTATGTGCCATCTGTAATCACGTGTCACTTTTACGTGAATCATGCACTGACAAAAAAAATTGTTATTTTCAAGTAAATATTTACTTGCGTTAAGGAAAGATATTCTTGAAATAAGTAAGATTTACTAAAAAGAAGGAAACATTTTTTTAATTCAAGTAAATATTTACTTGAAAATAACAAATTTTTTTTCAGTGTGTTATAAGTTATTGATGAAATTCCTTGAAGCGTATGCCCAAAATTTGTATATACATTCGCCGTTTACCTAACATTTATTCGAATGCGCAGTTAATTATGTCCAAAACATTAATTCTGGGAGTTTCCTGATAATCGTCATTTATAAAATAATATTAATTATTAATTTACATAAATTTCTCTTCCATAAATCGTACTTAGAAAGTATCGACGGAAATGAAGTTAGCCATGCCCAAAATATTCATTTGATACAATTAGTGTTGTTTCTATTATTTTAATTTAAATTTGATAAAAGAAAAAAATACTATACTTCCAGTGGGTTTACACTTTAAAATGATATGTACATCACAAGTCATTCACGTATGCATTCTAAGTGCAGTAACACCTGCAATTCCGCCCGCATTGAATGATCTGGAGGTCGATGACGATCGCTACGGTAAGTACGTAACGGGCCGCCGTCGATAAAGCGAGACACGGATGACGGAGTGAAGTGCAAGAAATAAGTGAAATTCCGATTACATTCTTGTCTGCTTCCCGCACGCGTATTTGCGTGCCGATTCGGCCGGCGAGTCGGAATCAGTTTTACAATCACGCTCCCCTTTTTCCACTCTCTCGCGTTTCTTCTCACTTTCTTCGTTCGATAAACTTTTTTTTTATCACGCAAGCCGGCAGTGCCAATCGCGATGCCGATATAATGTTGTTTTAACGAAATTGCTACATTTCTATTTGCATTTTTTCAATCACGCGTTGATAAAGCCGTCTCACCGGATAATTGCTTAATTCACTCGGAGGGTTACTCAATGATTAACAATGAAACGGGTTCATGATTGACGAAGCGTAAAGATTTTTATATGATTTACCGTGTTCGTTATAAAAACTACTTCGAGGATTATACAACTATTATATTATAAAATCGATTGGTTTTATCGGCAAATTATTCCTCGAGTAATACAGGAAGTTTCACGGTAAAAGTTAAAAGGCAATAAAAGGAACGTGCCCAAAATACTTATTGTATTGTAAATTGATTTGGACTAGTAGAATAATATTGTATTCTTTGTATTTCTCTAATTATCAGATTAACTTAAACAACTCTATTTTATTTAATTAGCATGTCCAAAATACTTATATTGGGCTTACACAAATTTTAAAATGTGTGTTGTTTACGTTTTAACCCCTTGACTGGTACTGCGAAACTGAATTTCCGGACCACTTCTGGTAGAGGCCAAATATTAATCAATCTTTATGAAACTGTATATATACAAATGTTTTTGGGAGTCACTGAATTCAAATCTGACGTCAACATTTCGAAATTCAGAATTGAAAATCGAAAAATATACTCTCTATTCTGTTATATATTACTGAACAACGAAATTAAAAGAAATTTTATGATTTTCACCGCCATGTTGGATCAGTCATTTCAAATTTTGGAAATTTGACCTCAAATTTGAATTCAGCGACCCAAAAACCTAAGAGTACTAAACATTGCGGAAGTTGAAAAACTTTTATGCTTTTTCGATCGCCATATTGGATCGGCCATTTTCATTTTTGAAATTTTGACCTTAAATTTGAATTCATCGACCCCAAAAACTCCTGAGTTACAAATTTCACGACGATTGGTTGTGTCTTTTCAAACATATTGATGTGACGTCTATAGACGTCGTCACCAGAAGTGGCACGATTTGTTTGGACATCTATAGACGTCCTCACCGGTCAAGGGGTTAATATCATAGATTACATACGCTTATTGAATTACTATTAATTGGACAATCAATGAAAATAACACTCCATAACAAGTAGATTATAATGATATTAATGCATTATTAAACGCAATATTAATTATAATGATAAACAATATTGCGTGAAATGTATGAATTAAGCCCAAAATACCCTTTAGAATAATTAGATTAAATAATACCTAAATCCTTTGGAAATACCCAAAATGAGAATTCATCGTTTTTAATTTATGTATCTGACACAATGGCATTTAGGACATATTATATCGAATGTATAATTTTATGATAATTAATTGTGATTTTATGATGATTAACTGTGTCCAAAATGTACTTATCAATAATTGTGTTCAATCCTTATCTGTGCAACTGTTAGAAAATTACCAAAATGTGGACTTTCAGTACTGTCAACATTAAAATCTTTTCATTTTTATGTTTTGCTTGATATGATACTACTTGACCCATATTAAAATTACAATGAAAGTCGACAATTACTCTTGCCCAAAATACTCCTTTTCACGAATACCACGTTATAATAAAATAAAAAAGATTTCTGATGTCTTCATTCATACCTTCATAAAATCTAAAATTAAATCGTACCTAAAATACCTCTTCTCCCAAAACATTCCAACGTCATTCAATAAAAGTCAATTCATTATTTTGGTCATTACATTTAATTATCCAAATCAACTCTAATCATTTTTTCAGAATTCTCAAAAATATCGCGTTCATGAAAAACACCCAAAATTATAAATACCCTCTGATGGTATTATCGACGAAATCGGGGTGTTACCTATCGGTACTCAAGATCCTCTAATGACACAAATTTAAACCTAATTATAAAATATAAACCATTCTATTATTTTCGAGCCATGAACCCTTAAACAAAATGCCTAAACAAGCACCGCGAAAATTGACATGTGTCGCACGTCTTCCACGGATCACGACGGAAAGGGAAAATTTCCTTCGCGTTCACGTACGCTGGAATCGATCCGTCTCACGAGGCATTTCGGTTCCCCGGCACGTTCACGACCGTAGCCTTGGCAATAAGTCCCCCCCCCCCCCCCACAACCCTCCACGCACAATTCTAAAAAAATCGCACATGCCCCATTGGAGGCGTGCACATATATCTTTCCATTAAGTGCCGGCAGCTGTATATGTTCGAAGCTGTTTTAAATGAAGTCTAGATGAGAAATGTCCTGTCAGAAGCAACGAGTGCACAAGTCCTTAGGGCGCGGTTCGCACGCACTGCTCTACAGACTCGAGTGTCTACGAAGTGCTGCTGACCCGTTTCTCCGTCTCGAGTACCAATGGCAGACATCTATAATAATTGCTAATAAAATGCCTCTTCGTTTAGCAATAGCTTACCGTGGCAGAAAATTAAGACACTTTCGAGTAATAAGAGTAAAAACCGCTGTCCATGATTTTATCTCGTCACATTGATTGATCGTTAATCGTGCTCTCAATAATCGAGAACGCAAATACAAATGTAATTCGTATGGAAATGTTCGATGACGCGTGCCCGAGCTAAATTCCACAAAATTATTCATGCTTATGGTGGAATTTCAATACGAATTTATTGAATATAAGCTATTTTATGGTCTTTTGGGCATGGACCGTTGCCATACAAAATACTCGAGTAGGTTTTCAGCACAATGAAATGACATATGCCCAAAATACTCATTTCCTTGATGAATAATAAGATAAACATTTCTTACATCTTTGACAACCTAGAATTCATCAGTCTTATTCATTTTTTATCGAATCACCCAATCATTCGATGTACCCGCACCCAAAATACACATTTAACAAGATTTTCACGATAGAATAGAACGTCTCCTGTATAGGAAAATTCTAAAGAACATCACGATTTGAATTGGATAACCGACATAATAGAAAAGAATAATCTCGTTCCCAATACCGAAATAAGCTGTGACGTATCGCATGACGACAAGAAAGTATCGTTATATGACGCGCTGAGCTATATGTAGTGTGAGAAAAGTGACACGTTCCCGGTGACGCGGGTTATATATACGCGGACGGAAATCATCGATTGGTCTGGAAACGCCAGGCCACTATATAATCACTTTTATCGTCGTTTCCACACAATTAAGCGGCGCGCCGTGACAGCTTTATCAGCACGGTGGTCTGCCCATTCGTCTGCACGCGCTCCTGAAATCGTCGCTTTTCTTTTCGCACCGGAATGCATCGGCGGCATTGCAGAAATAGCACTGTCGTACACATGGCACGTTGAATGGAATTTCTTCCGTCGCGGTATTCCGAAACTTATGCTCCTTTGTTCCGCGTGCTCCGAAGGAGGACGAAAATGGAAGAAAGGCAAAAAAGGAACGCCGGAGCCCAGAAAGCGCAAGATAAATCGGTCTGCATATTTTGCGGCGCGCGTATGGATTTTACAGGCGCTAATTGCGTTTATTGAAATAAATAACGATACGATTTCTTGTGAATGGAGTGCGATCAATCTGCGAGAGAAATCGAATGTACGGGTATACCCATTGAAATGAGATAATTATTTTCCGGACACGTGACAAGTTTTTATCATTTCTTTATTGAATGTTTGAAAAATGTGTCCAAAATACGTGTTGAGTTTATCTGCTGTAAAATTGTTAATACTTACCGGCCGATTTTCAATTATTATGAGCATATTTTTTTTAGATTATAGTAACCAAAATCAATATTTTGGACATGATTGAATTGAACATGTATACTGTGCAAAGTATGTGCATCTTTCTATATCTACACGTAACGATTCTTCTGCAGTATTATTTTTTAAAGAACCGTGTTATGCCCAAAATGTCTATTTTAGATAGAATTACTTTTTGCTGTGTCCAATATGTACATATGATGTATATTACCTAACTTGCCGAGGCAAATGTTGTAAATATATTTCCATCAAATTTTACTATTATTACCATGATATACGTGCCCAAAATGATAACTTTCCAAATTCTACCTGACTAAAGTCATCGCGGATTTATTGCTTTTATAAAACGTTACTTTTAATTTAAACAATCGTCTGATCATTGTCTACGGACTTTCGGGCAATTTAGTTTATACTTAAAAAATCAGCATTTTGGGCATTATAAAAATTGTTAATTTTTCATGTACCATAACCACGTTAATAAATTACATTGTTTCTCTTATTACTGTAATGAAATTATATTAATTCTGAAAAAACATAAATAAAGCGAATAGAATAAAAACATAAACGAATTAAGGTAAATTGATAAGAGCAATGAAAGGTCGTGCAAAAAAATCATTTCTGCTGTTTGACCTCGCTTCAGCGACGGAAGTGCTCGTTTATGGGCAGCGTCTGGTCGCCCGCATTTCGCTCTTATAAATCTTACGGGCGTGTAGGGATTGAAAACGTGGAAAGGGCGTCTAGAGGCTTCCGCAACTTACGAAAAGGGCGAGGGTAAAGTCAACGGCAGTGCTAAACCGCCTTGAAACGATAAACACTTACCGGCACCGTCCTATAATTCACAAGCGGGTGCTCGTCGCTTTTGTACAAACTCTTTTTATTTTACTTATCGTGATGAATGTTTTATATAAACATTGTACGTATATTGAAATCATGTCCAAAATTCGTATTTTAACCGTTTCTTTTGGGAAAAATATATCAAATTCCAAAAAGTATTTTTATCACTATAACGTATCTACTTACGATTTTTTATTATCACATATATGAGGTTTTTTTTAAATAGGTATGTAAAATGCCCAAAATGATTATTTTATTTAATTTTATTGTTCTATTTTATTTTTTTATTTTAATAAAATATAAGTATCTATCTCTTTTTAGACAGAAACATTGCCCGTAAACTATTTTATACATGATCTTATCAATTATTTTCAATACGTTGATTACAAATGTCCAAAATATGTGCCCAAAATTTCCAGTCAATTTTATTGACAAATATTGTTTAAATTAAAATTAAAAATCATCTCTGGTATTTACGAACGGAAATTATTACAGGGATTCTTGGAAGCGAACTCAAGATGCTGGTGGAACGTCGCCCTGGTCGACGCTACTCGTCAGCTGAGGTACAAAGGCCACGTAGCTCCTGGCGTTCTTATGGTTGGTGGACCTCCTTGCGCCCTTGAAGTTTTAAGGGCTGCTTGGTCACGCAATGTTCTTCGACCACCGGCCGATCATATTATCAGCTGTCTTGGTGAGTTTCATCCATCATTAACGAAACGATAACAGCGATAATTTGCGTTTCCGTCGATCTCGACAAATTTGCCCAAAATACGTTTTATAAAGCTATTTAATATGTATATGCCTAATATTACTTGTTGTATTTTGGAAAAAAATTTACAAAACGAAAATGTATGTACTATTCTTCCTGTAGTTAGTCGTGATTTGTCAGTCGTTATTTCCTACAAATTGACCAAAATACATAATTTTGGTCAGTAAAATAATCGTGATCTATGAGGATTACGTACAATTATTGTTTATCATTCTAATATTGTACTATGTAATATGGCGTATATAATCATTCAAAGTTATTTTTAAAGTATATTTCAAAAGTGCCCAAAATGAAAGTTAATTAATCAATGCATTGAACTTTGGTTAGATTGAAATCCAATGTCACTTAAAATTTCATTTTATATAAATTTTGAACATATATATATGATACATTCTTTAATGGAATCATGCCAATATAATGAATATACACAATTAATTTTTCCTGGGCTGTGTTTTTCAAACTTTTAGACCTAAAGTCTATATGTCCAAAATACTTATCGCATCAAATTTTTTGTTTATTCATACATATATTTTTGTTTCTCAGTATTATTTTGAAGTAAAGATGAACATATACATTATATCCTAAAGAGTCTGATTAATATTCACTGGACTTTTATAAAAGTATAAGTAAAGTGCCCAAAATATCCATTTTTAAGAATTCTGTTTACCAAATTCGATCTATATAAACTTTTATTGTATATTTATAATATTAATGTCAAATACTACAAAATAGTTAGACCTATTCATTATTTTCATAATTTGATAGTCAATGTCCAAAACGGTGTCCAAAAATTATATGTTAAACATTTTGAAGTTATACTCGTCCATCATTCTCTAATTGGTCCAACGAAGGACCAATTGCACCCACGAGAAACACCTCCCAGTACTCGTATATCAGATTTGAATGAACTTTCAAAGTACTCTTCAAACAATTAATTCTGAATAAAACAGCGCACTCGATGCAACGACTGGCACCGCAGTGATACTATACCTCGATAATTGTGAACTCAAAACAACGATATAACGATGATACGCAGTCCAGAACATTGTTCAGGGACACGCAGGAACAACGGACTGACGAAAAGCCATAACTCAATGCCAATATGTCCGCGCGATAGGGCGGGTGGAAATAAGATGCAGGGTCGTGCACTTGAAGACACCCCACGCGCATTAGCATAAGCACGATACGCGCCAAGTATTTGGTTGTATTGGTGATTCAGACGTACGTGGAAACAACCACAGGATGCACCGGAGTACACCGGGAACCGAGATGGTGCACCGCTACCTGATAAGACTAAGAATTTCAACGCTTAGGTTGAGCCAGTTGCGAATCTTTTCGATACAAACATACATTCGTTCGTGCGTACACACACACATATGCAGAGTGTATGTTGTTGGTGGGTGCATGTATTTATATATACATAGGAGTAAACCCGCCCTCAATTGCATTCCGAAGGCTGCAAATGCATTCAAGGGCCATTCGCGAGCAAACAGTCCATAAGTCGTTACCCGCTTGTGCAAAGATAAGCGCCGATAAGAAATAATCGAGCGCAAACCATTTAACCTCGTAATTGCCGGGATTTTCCTGGGTATTTTCGTTAAATGACCCTCGAAAAGATGTCTTAATTAGTACGACCGTATAAGAGAAGAACAATGTTAACATTCATTTTAACAAAATAAATGTGTCTGGGTATTTTGGAGCGTTATACTTTTACCTAAAATCTTATAAGAGATAAATGTTACCTGCGGTTTTGATTTACATATTTAAATGATAAAATCGTGTAATAATTTACACCCACATAACAATTCGAAAAGAAATTTGACCAAGATACATATATTATTACGACGATTATCATGTTGACCAAAATAACCGTCTTGGACACGGTTAATGACAATTGTAATGAATATTACGTCGACCCAATGCATTATGCTCATATTTCGAATATTTCACTCAGCCAAAATATGTCCAAAACACTCAATTTGATAAATGCAATTATTTTAGGAATAAACCGAATAGCTTAATCGACTTGTGCCCAAAATTCGCTTTCGTAAAATAGTAAAAAAAAAATTAATCACTCGTTTTTGTAACCATATTCAACTGTCCAAATTTTACATAATTATATTTTGGATTACTCCAATTATATGTTAAATCAATACTTTGGCATTTTAATCAAGCTTTTCAACAACACTCAAACTGCGCGTTCTTCGGAGAAATGAGTACGTACGAGGTTCTAAAGCCACTTAATATACCATCAGAATAATTATTGAAATACATCAACATTCCTGCAAGCATCATACTTGTTCCCACTCTATTACGAAACAAGTGGCGAAAAATCAGGTTTCCGCGAAAGCGCGACACGAAAAGCTACTTCGCGAGGCGATCGCCGCGCCCGCCCACGTTTCGCTCCCTATTTAAATAAATTAGAGTGATCATTTCCCTAGAAGCAGCTCGCGAAATATCCCAAGAGTCAAACGCGTAATGAAGCCTAATAATGACTTTCCCGGCAACTCGCGTGCCCGAGTTTCGTATAGTGTGGCATGACCCGCTTTCCCACACGGGGCCCAGGATTTCGTTGTTCTATCGTGAAATCCGGTAAACGTCTTCATGTGCTGAAAGTCCCGACTGTGACGCCGCGCGTGAGGTCATCAATATGAGACCCGGCCCTTTCTCTATTACGAAGCATTTGCATTTATATAGATCGTCGATCTTTGCACCAGCCTTGAGAGTTCACAGGCACTTATTCCCGATCTATAATCGGCCATACAGACGAATGGTGATAGAATTTTCTATATGGATGATTTTGTATTGTTGTAGAAAATTTGTTAAAATGTAAATAAATAAATAATGACTAGATCGCAGACGCTCACGCGAAGAGTTAATTTGGTTGAAATAAATAAGTCCGTTATATTTGTTTTATGGAAGCAAAAAAGCTAATTTTGGATTTTTTATCCAAAATACCAAGGATTATTACAGAAATCATAAATCCAGAATGAATGCAAATTATTTCTGGTGTTTTTTGTTTAGTGTTTCTTAGGTTAGGTCTATGCATCGAAAATAGACACTTTGGAAAATGATTTCAGTGATTTCTATCAATTTTGATTAACAGTCCCAAAATGGCGAACAAAATAAAATTATTTTTTTTTTAGTTCCAAGAAAATCTTCCGATGTAATACATATATTTTTTTAGAAAAATATCAAACTTTGAAAAAAAATTACAGAATACACTGGCATTTTTTTTTTTTTTTTTTTATTTTTCAAGAAATTTTCAAAAAATTTGAATAAACATTTTTAACTTAAAATTAAAGGATGTTTTATATGTATATTTTATATTAGAGGGTTTATATAAAAATTGTAGATCAAACATTTTTTCAGTCGACAATATCAAATTTTTTGGAAAAAAAATACTTTCGACTTATTTGTTGATAAACTACGGTATTCTTCGATTTTTTGCACCTTGAATAAATATCATCAAATTTTTCGGTTTTCGTTGATATTGTTTTTTACTTATCGAAAATCACTGAATTATCCTCCATTTTATTGATTTTTTTTATTTCTACGACTTTCAAAGATTTTATATGATCGATTTTACAAGTAATCAATCATTTACTCCTTATTTTGATTTTTATTAATTACTTGAGCTTAATATTTTCCTTTTAAATTAGTTAAAATTGCAAGAATATTATTGAATTTTTCTTTTTGTTTTTTTTTTTATATTCATCGATTTTATCGTCCATTTTCCTTAATTACGTTTCAATTTTTATCAATGTATACATTTTTTTTTAATTTATCAATGTTAAAATAATTTAAGCGAGTTCTTTATTTTTTTTTTTTTTTTTTTTTTTTTTTTTTTTTCTTTTTTTTTTTTTTTTTTTTATTTATTTTTTTTTATTTAATTTATGTGAGTTTTTTATTTTTTTTTTTTTTTTTTATATTT
>JAPYZR010003923.1:0-17721 GCA_030522945.1 Trichopria nigra
ATACTTGGAATCTTATACCGACGTGACATAACCTGCCGTAAGTTACTTAATCCTAATGCAATACCATAAAGTTCCCTATTACTCTCCTTTTTCATTTTTTAAACCCAATTCATTTTACGAGCCATTTGACATATTATGAAAGGAAAGTGTCATAATATTTTAAGTTTTTTTTTCGATCTTAACATTTAATAACTTTTGTAAGAATTATAATAATCAATTTCTGTACATAATTTTACCAACAATAAAGATTTATTATTTATTGATACTAAATATTTTTTTAATTTATGCTAATTTTATAACCTACTATTTCATTAATATATTTTCAATTTATGATTTTTATCTATCGGATTTCTAAATACTGTACTCGTTTTAATCATTCTACGTCCTGTTTCATAATTCAATAATAAAATCGACAACAACAGTGAATGACCACTTGCGAGAAACGTGTGCCGGTGGCGACACCTAGCGGGAGTCGCCCGATCGAGGTCCCCAGTTATCATTTCTACATTTAACCTCTTACTTTCGAACCTTTAATTCGAAAATTGTTAATCAATTGAAAAATAACTTGTATATGTGACGATTTTTCTCAGGTGTCTTTGAGAATAGTCCAAAGCACGCGTGCGATGAACCAAGACCATATCGTATATACGGATTTGCGACGAGACTAGAAACAGAAGTAAAGTTATGCAAGTACCCGTCGTGCGTGAGATTTTAATGCGTCGGTATTTTGTCGAGGCGACACCACCGCCGTACGTATAGTCCTCAACCCACAGCAATGCGTCACCGGAATACACAATGAAGAAGCACATACACCTTTCTTCTACACCGTTAAAAAAAAAGGAACGAATGGAATGAAACGACACGTTGAAACGTATAGCTTATAAGGATTTCTGGGTAATTTTCAAACAAAAAAAATTATGGCTGCTGGAACTAGGTTCGGCTCGAAAAACTTCAATTATCACTTTCCTGCCATTTTTTAGGAGAATTTTTTTATTGTTTTTTTTTTTTTATTATTCGACAATATGACAGAAATTCAAATCACGTTTTGAAAACCAAACCAAATTCAGTGTCAATAATTTAAACGAAAAAAAAAAATAGTTAGCACAGCGACTTTTGTATACGGGCTTCTGTAAAGTAAAACCTGTTTTCTCATATTGACATGGAAATTCTGGCGTCTATGTACGAACGTTTGACTTCAGCAAAAGGAAAGAATCTTGCGTCGTGATTTGTTTTGTTCGTTTTAATGGCATGCGTCTGTGAATATAAACGTTGCAGTAGAATTCACTATTTATTGGACGAATATTTTTCAAGTACCATATTTATACCGGAATGAAAACACGGCAAAATAACAATTTTAAACTTTGTTGAAGTTGGAATTTTAATTGAACCAAATGAATAAAAATAAATATATTATAAATAAAAATAAAACAACGTTTATCGTCACTTATATTGGCTCCTTTCAATGTATGCATTATGTCAACTTCATGCAGAAAATAAAAGATATAGTTCGTATGGATGGTAAATATTGCTGTACCACCATTGGGCAATGGGGTAGGATATTTTTGTATTTTTCTAAAACTCGTTTGACGTAGTGCAACGCAGCGGAACTTTGCATTAATATTTATCATTAATATTTATGAAGCGAGGTGAGAAATACTTTAAATTTCCGCATTTTTACTATATTAAATATACATTACGTTACTTATTTTGCCTCGCTATATTTTCTGTCGTTAATATTATAATTATGACTATGAATATATTCGATGACTAATTTAATTGTGATATTCTTTTTGTTTTTTACAGCTTTATGTCCGTTGCGTGCGTAATTTATGAAGGAAACACAACGATGGAGGGGGAGTAACTAATTTTAGCAATTGCATAGCTCGTCAATAGCCAACATATGTCACCGTTAATTATTTGAATTTGAAGGGACATCAGGTTGCCCGCATATTATTCAGGCAACCACCTGTTGCTCTGTTAAAAACCGCAATACGTTAGGAATGGCCGAATATTAATTATTACTATCGTAAATTTTTTAAATTGTTTTTTTTTACAAGTATGTTATAGGCACCTATATTTTTAATAGATGAATTTATACTTTGCTTTTATTAGTCGATTACTCAACTCTTCTGATTTGAAATAATACATTCCTACTCACTTTCTTCCGACGTAAATATTACGCAACGCATCACGAGTGCCGTCGAAAATAATCTCACGGCATCGTGACATCAGATGTTGTCCCTGTTTCTGATGTTGCATACTCACAGGCCGAATTTCACCGATTACGTGACTTTGGGAACGGTAATTTGCAACTGATAACATATCGAGGACATCGAAATGGTCCCCATTGTACGGAAACTTTGCACAAGTAATTGGGAAACTGCGCCATTGTTCCGAATCCCTTTTGCATGGCATCGTCGTCTTATCATTTGGATATATTTGCCGCAAACAAAGAATATAAGTCACGGTTTTCGGCGCATCTTTGCACTCCAGCTGTTCGCCGATTGACGGTATCCTTCCTTTAACCCTTTTCTGTCTGTTTAATGAATGAGTTGAAAAAGCTTCGTCAGTATATCTCGCAATACCAAATTTGTAGAGAAGTTGCACGTGAGGGTTTGGAAAGTGTATGGTTTTACAATGACATTCATTGACGAAATTATTATGAATGTGTTTAGCGTCAAAAATAATCTGATGATGACGAAAAATCTGACAGCCATTTAATCGATCGCTACCATCGCATTTTCCAAGACTTGTTGATTCTAGCAATGACGAGATGTCTTCGGCATGCGTAAAGCACGTTTCCACTAAACTATAGGAAGACTTGCCACGAATCCCGTGTGCGACTTGCGATGAATATTTCAAACCCGATTGCGCAGCCATATACGGAAAACTGAATGGAATGATCAATGACGGATGTAACGGAGATTAAGTCACACCCGAAGACATCCTCGGGCACACTGCTCGAGGTCAGAATCGAGAATCGTGAAACTTGCTAATCGACGTGGACTTTATTTTCAAATCTAGATTCTTGTCCGATTAATTCTTCGATATCGATCCGTAGATCATTCATTTGATATCGATACGATCATTAGCTCGACGACGTGATGTTTGCCTTGATTTCGAATCGCAAATCGTTTAGATGTCTAATATTTTGCTTTACGATCGAGTATTTTGCAATGCACCTGAGTGGAGCTAGTACCGGTATTATATTGTTGTTGCTACATTTTTGAGTAAAAATTGACTAGGCTACTTTATTATTATTAACATGGCATCAATTTTTAAACTAAATAACAATTCTTTAATAGGAAAAATTAATAATTATGAATTAAATTATCATACAAATTTCAAAGAGTTTCGAACTATTATACCTAAGAAAAGAATTCGTGAAAATCATATATTTTTCGAACATGTAAAGGAGGTTCCCCCTTAATCGTGTTTGAATCCTTGTTTTCTTCTTCTTCTTTCTTTGATAAATTAAGAATAAAAAAAAAATCAAATATTCCGCAGAGTATACGAAACCCGTTAGTCACGTTTCTACTGGACTCTATTTTTAAGCAACTTTTTTTTTGTGGCCGGTTTCGTATAACTAGACGCGTCAGGTTGTTTGATCTGATTCAGACACCTTTACATTCCCACCACATAGTACGTTTATGATTATTCTTAATGCCTCATCGGAATAGGAATGAAATGTTGCTTATCACACCTACTTGTTATATAAAATCAGTACAATTAAAACGATCACATTCAACTAAAAAAAAGTCCACTGTTAAATGCCAGGATGGATTACGTTAGTTTAATTGTAGCTAATTATCAGTTGACCTTTCTGCTTTATTTGGAAGCATTACCATGAGGGGCCTTCATCGAACATCTAATATTGATTTAGCCGTTGGTCCACCGTGTGTAGGGGCCAACTAAGAATAATTCGTCATAATCAAACTAACAATTGGATTTTCGAACCAGCCCTTTATGCTTAAAACTTGTTGGAGGCGTTATGTATTTGATGCTATTTCAGGGTCGGACTGCCGATCTCGTGATTCAGCACAGATTTTTTTTAGCTTTAATCTACTAAATGACTTTTCAAGGAACCCAATAATGGTACCTTATGTAATTAATATATCTTAGGTAATTGTCTATTTAAATTCATTTTTAATGGATGTTTACGAATATAGGAACATTATTGTCATTTTTATTCGCCTCTTCAATCATTATTATTTTTCAATGTACGTTAGTAGCATACAAATGCTTTAAAAATGTAATAAACGATGGAAAAAAGTAGTATGAAACAATAGAAATAATTATTAAGTAACAAAATGGTTCGGAAATTAATTAAAAAGAAATTATGGAAATATCACAGAATGAAATAACTGGTACAATATAATAAAAAAATTTGATGAAAAGGATAAAATCAAGATTTAAAAATGTTACTACAGAATTTATTAAAACAATTTAATGTCTTTTGAAAAATTATATATTTTATAATTTAAAAAAAAATTTATCTTTTCTTTTATATATCGTAATTGAATATAATCACCATACTCGTGAAAACGGAAACGGAATGAATCGAATGCATCACGTCGACTTCCTTGAAATAAAAGAGGAATAAGAAGAAAGACGGAAGTGATGTGCGAATAGGAAAAGGAAAGGAAGGAAAAAAATTACGATTATAATGGACAATAAATGTTATTAAAAATAAGTTAGGTGTCATGAAAACATTAACGATTTTATATATATTGACGTACAAAGTCTAGCAATACGGACAATGAATGGAATAAAGAAGGAAGAGATAATCATGACTCTAACATTGATAATAATGATGATGATGGTTGTTGTAACGGCGACAACAAAGTCAACAATAATGATGACAATAAGGTCAATGATATAACAACGACAATGTCAACAATGTTAATAACCATCATGACAATAACAACAATAATGATGAAAACAAGGTCAATGGCAAGGTCAACGGCAAGGTCAATGATATAACAACGACAATGTCAACAATGTCAATAACCATCATGACAATAACAACAATAATGATGACAAATTCAATGACAACAACAATACATCATTGTAGACTTCATTGTAGGCATCAACCGAAAATGAAGTAAGTGACAAAAGATGGCGACAACTTCGAAACCGAAAAATAACCTGTTTTTTTTTTTAAGAATGATACTTCCGCTTCTCGATGTTAGCGATCATTGAGAAGTCGATTTCGATGTTCGTTCGAAGCCAAGAAAAAGTAATTGATTTTAATATCAAATACCGTAACGGCACGACACAAGAAATCTGCCAATATCGAAGCAATATCCGATAACAGGACTAGCGGAGCGAGGCCGATATTCAATATTCACGTCGCGAAATCCGTTACACTGCTCCCATTGGATCTGGTCCCCGTCACGTGTGTGTGTGTGTGCGCGCGCACATTTTTGTTACTTTTATCTGCATTTGCAAAAGTTCGAACGCGTCCATATTATAACTGTCATTGGGAATGGGACGTTTCTGCGCACGCGATTCGCGCGATAGATCCCGCTAATGACAGGAAGAGTCATTAGCTTCACGAGAAGCGGGCGGTCAGAGAAGACAAGGGAATCCAAGTCGGTGGAGGAGGTCACCGACTTTGGTTCCAGACGCAAGGCGCCATTGGCTCGTTTGCGATAGGGATATTGAAAATCGAAGGACGATTTTTATCGATTCTACCCGCTGGGCGGAAAATATACCGCGTCTATTAAAGCAAGGCGGTAAATTAATTAACGACACGAAAGCGACTTTTGAACGCTTTAATTGCAAAAATGATTTTAATGACGGCCCTTCGAATTATTGTATAATTAAGGCAATTAAGCGTTTATGCGCGTAATGGAACATGACAAACGGGGAAGGCTTGGAGTTGATTTTTAATAATTTCGCGCGAACCCTCGCGTACGTGAAGGTTATTAAAGGGGTCTGTAAATGGTTTCCGTACATTCAAGCAATTATATTTCAGTGGTCGATCATGAAATTGAATATAAGTAATAATGGAAAAATTATTTAAAAAATAAAAGATCCACTGATTTTATTGCATAATATTACATCGTTTATGTCATTCAAACTGTTTCGATTCCAGTGTATCGACAGATGTTCTGTCCGTGATGAATCTGAAGGAGGATAGAAAATCTCAAGAAGCGCGACGGCACAAATTGCGCAATTAAACGTAACAATTTCAAAAGTCTCTGAATCAACATTTACGTAAGAAAATTAATAATATCAGACGCGGATCATCGCACCGGAATACTAACTAGGATCGTAGTGACTTTCGATCTTCGAAAGGTGTTGGAAGAAGACCTTTCGATCACGGAGGGAAAGTCTGGAATGTCATTATTTTTCAACCTACAAAAGAGCTGCAGGCTAGATGAAAGTTTAATGACGACCTTCGATTTTGCTAATGTCTCGAACTGATGAAGCATGTGTGATTTTTGACGTTTTAAATATACGTTCGACCATTTCTAATTTTATCGAGTATGTGTTCTATCGCATAATAAACATCGCTTCGACGTTCCGCGATTGGAGGAGCTGGCAAAAATCGACAATTGATGAACTTTCGCTCAATCAGAATCGAGCGAATCAGCTCAAAGTCTTTCCTTGGATTTCCCCAGTCACTTTGTTTGCTAAGGCAGTGATAAAACAAGATGGCCAATGATTTATAGGCGACACGAAAATTAAAGGATTCAAGGACAATGGATGCGAGAGATTATCTAAGCGATCATCATGGCACCTACATTCACAGAAGACGAGTAGTGGCGAAGCGTCCGTTGAGCCGAGCAAAGAGTTCGCCTCCCATAACGGAAACCGGCCCTCGTTCAACCGGAAGTCTCCTTCTCGGCCGCGTCACGTCGAGCGTGTCCGGTTCGCGGCCACGTAAAATTCATAAAACCGTTCGAGACGATAAAACTGGGAAAACCGACACGTGGCAGCGATTCGCTTTATTATCTTAGCAACTGCTTCTTCCATTTGAAAACAAAAAACGAAGATCCATCGATGTAACATCGTCAATCGAGCCAGTTTTGTGACGAATTCGAGGTACGTGCAAAATGAAGGAGGAAAGACTTGAAATGGTGGGTGATTTTGCCGTTAGAAGGGAGGAGCCAACCAGCCGTAACTTGGTTTTTCTCCTTTTTCAGTTTTTACCTCGTTTCCCTACTACCGGAAAGAATTACGCAACGTTTTTGCAGAACGGATGATTCTAAAACGCGCACGTTGGTTATTATATCATTCTTTTGTAAGGCTCCAAGACGACATTTTCTTACCGAGTTTATATTAATTTTTTCCTTATAATTCTGACTTTGCCATTTGTAATTTACCTTTATATTAGCTAAAATGTCGCGATTTACCAAAAAATATATAAAGAGATATGAACTCGTTAACGACGTCTCCTAAGCGCGCATCGTCAGTTGCAAAGGCACCCCAGCTACTTAGCACGACGATTTACGCGAATTCTCGTTTCCAGCCGCGCATTCTGGATAAGATGCATTCCGAGTCGGAGCGAATTACACCTCGCAGAAGAAGTTCCCGGGAATTTTCAAGAATCAAGATCGCGAATCACCTGTTAGCCTCGGCGATTCCTCCGCGTCGTTCGGAAAGGAATTCTTGCCTGCGCTTACAGGCGTTGCAGGATCTCGAGTCCGCTTGCATAATCAGCACTAGAGGAGGTGCGCTTGCATTCGGCTCCACCGCGTCAACCTTTTTTCATTAGTTGGAAAATCGACCGGATCAGATAGGACTGGATTGAGGAATCCCTCGCGACGGCTTCATTCTTGCGCCTATATACAGTGGGAACCGCCTCGTAACAATGAGATTGAAGGGCGTCAACGATTCTCGATGGTTTTTGTACGCCGACGAACGATGACCCTCGCGTTCGAGGAACGGGGGTGAAGTAAAAAGGGCCGTAACGGAAGTCGAGCGATGTGAAAACCGACGGCATCGAATAACGGACCTGAATTTTTCCAAATATACATGGAATGGCCTCGCTACCGTTGACAATCGCGATGCGTGTATCGTGGCCAACAATGGCGTCGTTATGAATGGATGCGCCAGGTTATTAAAATTGAATGAAAAGATGCGATAAGCTACTCAAGAAGTGAGACCGGACTGTTTTAGTAGTAAAACGTGGATTTTATCTCTCTGCGAGGGGATATTGGATAACGCAACGAAGTGATTACATCAACTAATGTGATTTATTATAAATAAAGTATCGCTAACGAAACGAAGTAAATTAGCGCTTAATAACAAAAACCTAATTAATGGGATTAGCTCACACCTGAAAAATGGTTCGCACCGCATTGCAGTGGAAAGAATAAACGCATTACGTATAAATGACGTAACGCCATTTTTACAAGCTTCGCAATAATGACGCATTAATTAAGAGAATATATCTTCATAATTATATCAGGGATTATCGGCAATTTTATTTATATGTAAAACGCGTACATAATAGATAAGATTCCTAGGCCCTACAGGAGCAAATCATTCGTCTTTCAATTTTCTTATAGCGCGTGGCCTGTCAGTATTTTTTTCTTTCGTTCATGCAGCCATTGTTTGACGATAGATCGGACATTATTCTTTTGGCTAAGACTGATTTTCAGACCCAATATGTCGCAATATATGTAATTGGATGAATTTATATGGTAGTACAAATTATTTTTATGGCAGTGCACTCTCGTAAATTATCAAGACTAGGAAAGACGCAATAAGGAAGGTTCATTACTCTGCTCATCAGTGTTATCCCATCAAAAACTACCTCAAAAGGGGATACTTTTATAAATATAATGGAAAGGTATTACAGGTATTTTTAGACTTGCCAAATAAATTTATATTTAATAGGGATTAGCACAAGGACTGTTGTTGCTAAGAACGCAAGGTGGTTGCCACGGGAATCTCCGCCATCATTTAATTGATTTATTACATCAATCATTGGTCTACCATAACGGGATGCCAGTTTCCTCTATCGATGAACTTGACAAAATCGTCGACGTTCTCGCGTGTTATCAAGGTTTCTAAAGTTCGTTGCGTAATTTATGTAACCGCACCCTCGTCCTTCGCGTGGAAAATCGCCGGATGAGACAAAAGGATGATGATCGCAAGAGAGAGAGAGAGAGAGAGAACAAAAATACGGTACCCAGATAGAGGAAGGCCGTAAGGAAGTGGAAACAACAACGCCGTGATCTACAACGATCTAGCGGCGATCCCACTCGACTCCAGTGTGGATTGTTTTATGGCACGGTGCATCGGCAAAACGAACGCGGCCTGTTGCTATAGCACACCAAGATATTACCGTAAGGCGTCCGTCCATTCCTGAGGGGATGCGGTCAGCTTACTTACGCGTACGCCAGCTCGCCAGAACCGTTACGGTTGGCCATAATAATTGCGCGAGAATTTCAAACTGCGTTGCATTCCACCTCTTTCCCTTTTTTTCGACTTTTCGAGCCTAACTCAACATGCGCGACATACAACGATTCCAAGTCGGAGCGTCGTAAAATTCGCGCACGAATGAACTACTGTTCGCGCGGTGGCTTGTACCTGTGCTCGCGAGGGGGCTCTATATTTATAGCATCTTTACATTTCACCGTGCACAGGAACGTTTTTCAGTATGATGTTGTCTTGTTGATAAGCAATCGCTCGTTAATAACACTGCTGAAGAATGTTTTATGGATTTAGGTTTATTCGTTAAATTACATCCTTGCACCTTAAACGTCATCAATCTTGCGGTCATATAAATAACGTCCTTCATTGAGAATCTACGTTGTAAACGTCATCCTCATCATTATGGTTACTACCATGGCCATATGGTTACTTCGTGTCGTTGTTCTCACAACCGTTGACAGTTTGTTCATGATATTATCGCTCCCGTTGTCAAAGTCACCTTCCTTATTGTCTGCATCGATATATTGTCATTGTTTACGTCAGCAGTGTCTTCTTTGTTGAACCCCATTGTTACTGTTGTCAATATTATCAACAAAGCTCTTAACAATTTCGTTGTCTTTATCCTGGTCATTGTCGTCATCTCTCTTATTGCTATTATCATCATAATCATTGTCAGCAACAACAATCATATGCAGAAAATTGAGTATTCTTAGATTTTTAGAAACCTCAATCGTTCTGGAACGTTAACAATAGCAAACATGAGAGATTTACGTAATGTTTGCGTATCACTGAAATTGCTTATTGCTATAACGAACAGTTCTGACTGGCTTATACTGGTACACAATGCATTTTCCATTTATGAGAAGTACAATTTTTCATCTTCACCTTAGATCGAAAACCCCTTTTCAAACACGAGTTATCACAATTTAAAAACCAAAAACAAATCAGAATCTACGATATCGATTCAAGCTAATTCTGTGAATTGATATTATACATTTCACAACAAAACCCTTCAATTTTACAGAACAATGTGTAGCGAAAACAAAGACAGTCTCGAATCTGATATCGTGCCCCGGATTAAAACGATTAATGTACCTCTACATTAATTAACGCCTTCCGTGGCGACTGAATATTGATCAATCATGGGAGTTTTTCTTTTCGAATACTTGCATTTTGATATCGGCGTCATAATGTGCCAATTATTTTCCGTTACTCGGATGAGGAATGTAAATTAGCCAATGTTCCGCTATCATTAAAAGCGCAGTTACCTTTTAATTAATATCTAAAGTCGCAATTAAGTACGGCAGTCGGATCGTAATAATGACGCTCTCGTACCTGCGGACGAATGTGCATCCACATTGCGATCGACTTGAATTTATTTTTTGAAATCACTCTTAGGATCCTTCTGCAGTTAATCTCTCGTTAATGCGACGCCGAGTCATTAGCGCGCCTACGGAGTGTTACAAAAATCGCGATTTTTGTAATCAGATAGCAATTGAAATTTGAGCTGAATATACCTTAATCAACGCTTATATTCATCTCTTCTTTTAAAAAGGCAAATGGTATGGTCAGCCAAATCAAATCGAATCGAAACTTTCCAGTTTTCCAAACTGGTACGCGGCAGTAGCAGACAGTTACGTTATCATAAAAATATCTCTACTGGAAAAGGAAAAGAGAAAAAAAAATGAGAAATTGCTCAATCAATCTTAATCAACGCGCAATCGTCCTAGGAACACGCATGAGAAGGGCTCATTAATTAATCACAGAGTCTATCAAGAGTCCTCGAAAAGAAACAAGAGCTCACGTCGAATTAATGAAGGCGTCCTTTGTCTCTCCACACAAGTACATTTTATCGCGTCCACGTATATATGCTCGCGCGAAAACATCAACTCGTTTTCCATCGGGCGTTACGACCTTCCTATAATTAAGTCCCGGCGCGCAATTAGCGTACGTGTAACGAAGGGTGGCCCGTGGCACGACTCGGTTGAGCAATCCACCGTGGGTCTCCTCGCGTGGAAGGTGATCTTCGACCATCGGTTCTTGATGAATAAAACATCAGAGAGGATACGCGGAAAGTCGCCGCTCTAAAAGCGATTGAAGAAGAAGAAGAAAAAAACAACACAAAAGATAAAGGTTAATGATATTTCAGAGACAAAGAGCCAAAGGCTCGAATCAAAGCTTAAACGGAGTGGAAGTGCGTGCAACCAAGCGCGGCGGCGGCTGCGATCGAGTCAAGGTTGTTGTATCACCGACGGGACTCAACTCACCCAATGGCAGAAAGCGGATTCGTGAGTCGAAACTCGCTCGCGTCGAAGATAAGTATAATACGGTTATGCGATAAAGGCCTTTGTTTCGTATTTGTTAAGAACGCCGAAGACTAATTGCGTTCCCGCTCTGATGGGCGTGCAGCAGGGGTTGATAATTTATAGACTCGATTTATCGGCGCTCGAATCTTCGAACGCTTCTTCTTCTTCGTCTTATTCGCATGTCTCGCTTAATGGTCTTGCTCGAGTAATTTACAAGGTTTTAATTGTATTATACGCAGCTACCAGTCTTCGCGAATCGTAATAATACGACGCTATTAGTACTAGTTAAAACCCTTATTGATTCAGCGGCATGAACGCCCGCAACGAAGAAAAGAGATATGACTTGCTATAAATTGTGCTTCGGCCTTGTATCCGCCAGTTTCGTTAACGAAAATTCGTCGACCGAATCAACGATCTTGGTACTAAGTTTTCGCATGCCTTCCGGCAATCGTATCTTTGAACGATTTAGGTCAGCCGGCTTATTGTTACTTTCTTTTCACAGTGTCTAGCGTCTAAATGCTAACCAAGAGCGCCAACTGGTTCATTTCTTAGACTGAGAATGGACTGTTTCGTATTCTACGAGGAATACGTAAAATTCTTTAGATTTCGGAATGTTCAAACAGCTAATCAATCATCTTCTTAGTTCGCTTGAACTAATCAGTTTATTGCCCAATTGATCGGTCGGTCTGTAATTGCTGATGATTTCTGAATGGCAAATTACAGCATCATATGGTCAGCCGCTCGAGTCATTAAATAAACCTCATTTGTTTTGTTCCGGGAACAATTGGAGAATTATCTTGAGTAAACGCAGCTAATGGTGCTTTCAGATCTTATGATTGAATTTGTAATTATGGATCAGGTCTAAATTCAATTCTTTTTCTCTTTGTTGAAGTTCCGTTTATTTATGTGCCCAAGAGGTTCCAGGCACTGATTGTATTGTCCAGCTTATTAAATCCTTGGGTGAAATCAAGTCCTGGTCCTGACTATAGGACAATTTATAAGAGACAAGTCACGAAGGGTCCAGGAAACATGAATAAACAGCCATATTGAGAATATATTTAGCCTATTACTATTCATCAAATGCAAAACTCATCAGTTCACTTTTTCCCCAATCACTTGTTGTACATGAAACAGTCCAAAAAAGAGACTAAAAGACTTTCACGTGCAAGAAGTTTTATCGGACCGTCAACCTACTCCATTAATCGAAGGTCTGCCGAGTTTGCATGCAGAGTTCGTTACTTCGACATCAACTCGCCTTTGAATAACGTCGCAAAGTCTCGTGTACTCGGCGAAACAAGCCCCGCAACACCTGCACGTTTAACCAAACCACGAATTACCGAAGAGGCGATTGACTAAAGCCTTTCGCAGGAGACGCAGTATCGCCACTGCCACAATTTCGTAGTCAATAGCCGGTTTTGTAGGTCGTAAACTCGCACATTAATTGTTATTGCCATAATGTTAGAGATTAACGCACTTGTTCCCGTAAGTATCTACTATTTTATAATTTTATGCGCGATGGCTGTCGATCGTAAAACATCGTGTTCGATCTCGTTATCGAATTTTCGATTTCCGCTCTAATCATCCCATACCTTGTTGCGCTAACAGCTGCCGGTTACTGACGTACAAAAAAGTGATTTGCACTGATGGTGCAAAAAAGTGACCACCATGCAATTCGCGCTCATATACGTGGAGCTGGAGGTAACTGTAACAATAAAGCCATTACGTTCGTGCCACGAAATTGTGTATCGCTGCAGAACGCGCATCATTCGAACAGCATTGAATTTGAAGGAACGGACATGTTGATTCTCAAAAGACAGTTAGGACGATTATCCTCCGAATACCGTATGGCAATTACGCTATGTACATATACACATGCGCGCACCGGCATTTCCATAATCTAGACAAGTTATCGCGGCATTTACCTCGTCTAATGTCGTTCCGTGCGTTGCGGCGAATGTCATTGAACAAATCGACGTTGCAGTTACCCCACCTACATATTCTGATCCTCTCCGCGGTATATCGCGGAGAATTCCGTTAAGTGCAGCAATCTTCCCTAGGTTACATACCGAGCAAAATTAAATTTCACGGGCCTTTGATGACTCTGACCCACAGCGGAAACTACTCGGAGATCGTACGGAACTTAACGACCACCTTCGAAAGGCCTGTAAAAAAGAACGCGAGCCTCCATATATACATGAAAGCGAAGGGAACGCTGGCATTTTGCATTCTCAACGACCGGGGCGATCGACTCTTGGACAAACAGCCGATGGACCATCCGGTAAAGTATGGCCGAAGGCTCCTATCGCATGACTCCAAGTATTATACCGTTACCCACTATTCGAGAATCGCAAGGGCCACACGAAACCGTAATCGCCGTGCGCTACCGATGTCCGATGAAGATTGCCATCGGAACGACCAGCGTTTTTATAACATCATCGCATCCAATCCTATACGTACGTCGGTTACTCCTACCCACCTCGTCGGGGTACGATCGCATCACATCCTTGGCCTCACCCGCCGAAGTCTTCTCATCATCTTTGTTCTTGCGCGATGGAATCCTTCTCTTCGGCTTCTTTTTCTTCCTTTCCAACTTTCCAACAGCCTCTTATCGCGTCCTGCCTCATCCCAGGGAACACTTCGTCGCGTTCTTATTTTCGGGTTTGAATTCCTGCATCCGTTCCCAGCCTTCGTTCTCCCCATCGTCGTGTTCATTATTATATTCGATTCCTTTTGCATCTGCAGGTACACGTGCTTTCTCCTCTTTTCCCCTGCATCACCTCACATTCATCTTCATTTTCCCCGTCGTCTTCGTATACCCATTAGACTTGCTATCCTCTTATTTGCCACTGCCACCTTGTTTGCCTCTGCCATCTCCGTCCACATTATTTGCCCTTTTTATTTTAGACCGCTTATGGCCCGACTGGATGTTTATAGTGTTTCGAAATGTGCGCATAAATCCTTCCTTACCGTAATGCCGCGATTTCCCATCGGGTGGAAACGGGACTCCTCCGAACGTCATATTCCATGCGCGATGTCATGAAATTATTCACTATCTCCAATACCGAGACCTTCCTCTAAGGCCCATTTTTCATCGAGACCTTTCCGCTTTATGCACACCTGGAAAATGTTCAAAGACAGAAGAGGCAAGGAGGGTTATATTACACCTCATTAAAAAGCTCTAACGAAGGAAATCATTATTTTTCCACGAAATCGGTTAAGGTAACGGATCTCGCGAGTTACAGCGCGGCCTATACGTCGTTGCCCGTTTAATGATTCTCCACGATCATTAAGCTGGATCGTTTGCGATCTCTGCTGCTTGCTTCCTGTTTATATTCTGCGCATGCGCTTCTTTGCGTATATATCCATGAAGCGGAAACTCCTGAATAATCGGGGATGACTGTGTATGCTTCGTCGAAACTCACCGAATGTTATAAGCTCGATGGAAATTTCGTTTGATCGGCGAATCGATTGATCCCCAGTAATATGACTCGACATTCTGATTCTAGTGCGATTTGATGACGTTGTTGAATATAGGCCGTACAAAATGACAGTATCTCTTTTTTCTCATTTTGGAACTAAACTCTGAAACTGGTTGGCGGAATCTGCCGTGTCACCGGAGGAAGGTAACCACTTCATCATTCGCAGGATAAACTTTTGACGCCAAGGACTCCACGTAAATCTATCAAAATATGTCGCGTTTACCGTCACGTTACGGTATCGATTGGTGTTTATCGTTTCGTCGAAACGGGTTTAATGGCACGTTTTGCATCGGACGTAATTATACATCACGAGTTGAAAAAAAAGTGGAGGAAATGCTCAAGACGTAATGATTAGAAACACCGCGTATCGACAAATGGGAAAAATGAAATAATAGATCTCGGCGGTTTATCAAGGAAACGACTCGGCGAAAGATGGCGACGATGATAAATATCGAGAATACGTGTTTTTCTCGTTCATGGAAAAACAAATGCCGCTGGCATTCCATCCGCGGTGAAAAATATTCCAATCTTCGCATGACGCGGTAATATTTTTTTGTCACGCAGTAGGCGCAAAATACGATTTTGCGCACACGTGGTCGTACAATAAAAGAGGTAATTTTACGCCCCATATGAGAAAAATAAGTTTTGCAAAAAAGGTATAGTCGATCGAATCTGTTCCTCTCGATTGCGGTTGGACGATATTAATCACCAAAAATTCAGAGGGTAAAATGGTGTTTAAAAACGTAAGGTTTAAAAATGTCGGCTAATTCCGGTAATGCCTGCCATTCGGTCAGCTCGCCTTGATTTCTAATGTGAAAAAATTGCTTTTAAAAAGTCGCTCTCCCGGTTCGCCTGTATAATCATGATATAGTTGCCCAAGCATTTTGAAGGTGATGATTGAGGAAGAAAACCACGTAGACGGCCGAAGGCCGTGCAAAGATAATAAAGGGAGGCACAGGCATTAAAGCTGAACCATAATAACGCGAACCTTCGCAATTGTTGGAAGGCATCTCGGATACAAATACAATCAAGAGATTGACTATTCGTTCCGAGACGTTTCTTGGACTTTGGTTAAGTAAAGCGTATAATTAACGGAATGAGCACTGTATCGTTGTGAAATTTTATTCCGTTCGTACGGTCTTGAAAAGTGGATAAAAAAATGAAATGAACTTGGCTCTGTGGTTCATTATTATTATTTCCTTTTTTTTTTAACAGAAATTTTATTTTGTCTTGCAAAGAAAATTACTTCGAAATAAAAGAAATTTTTTTTGTTAATTTAAAATCATGTTGAATTTATGTGAAATTTGCAAAACTTTTGAAAAATTCAAAATCTGCAAATAAAAATATAAAATAAAGGCCATGCGTAAACAGAAAGTTGAAAAAGTCGATAGACCCAGCGAAGCGTTTCATCTTTTTGCACTGATTGAAGATAATGAATCCAACTACTATTATCGAGAATAGATATGTCTACCAGGAGATGACAGGTAATTTGTTATCGTGAAACCATCTGTACACATTGTCGAAAAAAAAGTCGAGTTCGCCTAAAAAGAAAAAAGGAAAGGAAAGGAAAAAATATCGCGTCATTGTCCGATCGCGCGCGTATACAAAAACTCACGAATCAAAAAACAATGGTATTTTTTATACCGGAGAAATGGACATATTTAGATCGGAGAAAACGCGAGAAGATAATTGATCGGGGCAACAATAAATACCTATTAAACAATCCATTGTGTGCGTTTCAGGAGAACGAAATTCCCCGTGCACTTTCCTGCAATTAATTTGCCAATTGCTGAAAAATGCATTTTCCGCTGGGAGAATTGTTTTAATCCATCGAACAATAATGAAAAGGTCTAATTAAACCACCAATTACGAGAAGAAACCAATATTTTTAAGGTCGATGAGAAGACTTTTGAAATATTTGTGTCTTGATACTTTTTTTTTGTATTAATTGAATAATTTATTTATTTAATTATCAATATACGAACCGTACAGTCCTTTTTACCAAATTATGTATAAATAAATAAAATTAATAAATATTAACAATTAAAATCAAAGCAGAAAAGTGTTGAAGAATATTTAATTACAAGGACTGAAAGAATTTTATTTATTTATCCGACGGTTTCAGATTATTCAAGTATACTAGTTTACTAATGCGGGGGCGTAAGGAACGGTGAAACCTCCAGTGAACGGATATCTCACGTATATATAAATTGTACGTAAATGATTCACCAATACGCCTAAGCATGCGCTTATATGGGGTGTTCCACTTCATAGGTTCTACGCAAATATTTGTCACGAGCATAAATTTTATATCGACTTTACGTAATGTAACTCTGCTAATCGCAAAATCAGCTCATCTTAAGACCAGCCTTTCATACTATCTCGTTTCTTCTGTTTTATGGCGTTTCCTGCAAAACATTTTTTAGTGTTCATATGTATTTAGTATTGGTCATTTTTATTTTTATTAAAGAAAAACGTAGGGCGATAAAAATTTGATTTTGGCAAACATTTTGAAAAATTTTGGAAAATGGAGAAGGCAAAAT
>JAPYZR010003925.1:1115-20230 GCA_030522945.1 Trichopria nigra
TAAAACACACGACAAAGAAAGATAGTCATAGAAAAAGGTTTATGATAATAAAAGATATATCTATGTATGTAATCGAACACGTGTACTTCGCGGCTTACTACTGAAAATCGCACACAATCCTTGTATAAAATATAGTTTTTTCTTTATAGAGATACTCTGAAATTAATACAACTCATAATCGAGCGCGATTCATTCTGCATGTACGGTTTTTGTCCATCTATATGTTCTGGCGTGTTCTATTGATTTTTTAACAAGAGTCCAGACACCCAACTGATTCGGCCATATTGAAATTGAAAATTCTCTGCAATAATAGAAAAAAATGCTTTAACCCCCCGAAAATCATGTTTCATCCAACTCTATAAAATGCTCCTTGCGTACCATGGCTTTCACGATAGATTCGAAAATTCTCATAGAATTCATCATTATCATCCAAATCATAATTACCATAAATGTAAGCATATATTAGACATTTTATAACCATACATTATTTTTAAAAAATTTAAAAAGTAATTTAGTATTATAATACAATTTACAGTTCTTTAAACCAATAAATTAATTATTTTTATTAAATAATGTTGATTTTGAACGAAGCATATAGCTTATACAAAATATGATTTACAAAATGGAATATTAACTGAGTTTTAATTTTTTTCAATAATAATAGGTAAATTGAAATAATAATTGTACTTTTAACTTTAATACCATATTTTATTGTTTTAGTTTATATATTAAAAATAACATTTTTTTGTTAAACTTATTCTATATTTTATATTTATAACATAAGTTTAAATTGAACATTTTTGGTTTTATTGTAACATATAATATGATGGAAACATGTTAAATATGTATATATGTATAATATAATTTTATAGTAAAGCTTGTGTATAGATGATTTTACAATTTAAAATATCATACTCTTTATACATGATTCAATTTTTATTAATACCGATTAATAAAAATACTTTTATACAATTGATATAAAGTTATACAAAAGTTACAAAAATAACTAAGCATATTTTTACTTTTAAATATATTGCGTCGCGTTAAAAAAATGTTTTAAAGGAAGCATCGGTAGGTATTAATGAATGTATTCAACAAGCAAGTTTGCCTTACAGTCTCTTATATCCAATGAATTGAAGGGGTCAATTGTCTACCACATATAGGGCAATTAAAAAAGAAATTTTCTCTTATACAACAATATATATATATATACATCAAATATTAAAATGACTTGCATTTTGATATTTTTTGAATTGTAAGTTTGAAAAATATAATTAAAAATGATTCTACAATTAATTGAATAATTCAAACCTGACTACTATATTGTAATCAGATTCCAAAATGTTTCAAATTGAGATATGACTAAATTTGAGATAAGATCTGCTCAGATCTAACTAATATTGATAAGGAAATAACTTAGATAATTTTATAAGAATCATATTAATAAATCAGTTAGTTAATCTGTCAGAACATATAACCACTAGGAGTATGTGAAATTAATTTAAATCTAGATAAAAATAAAATTTTAAAATATAATAAATTTATTTCATTTTATATTTTATCATTTTTGTTCTTAATTGAATTATATTGTATTTGATAAAAAATATACTTGGTATATAAAGAATCATGTGTATTTATTCATTAGACAATTTAATAGGTTGATATGAACTTTAAAATTACACTGTGTTTACTTGTCACGTTTGAGTAAATGTAAATGTTTGTTAAATAAGGATATTTTACTTTGGTATAAAAATAAAATTAATTGTACATTTCCGGAAACAGAAATAAAAAGCATTGCTTAGCATGATTTATTATATTTATGTATATAATTTTGATGTAAATATGTCTGTTGCCTATATATACATATATTAGATAATCGCAACAACTACATTAAACTATAAACACACGATCGTGAAAATTTTAAAGAACCAATTAAACATAAAAGCTATTTATATATTGCATATTTTATATGTGCGACTATGATAAAAATAAAATGCACTAATATGAACTATACAGTCATAAACACATATCTGTAGAGGCCATCGTCTCACTTATAAATGTCATAGGTTTTATGATAAAAATAAGACAATGCAAGAATTACGACAATAAAATATCTTTCGATATTGACTACAAAACTGTCATACTTAAAATACTTATTCAAAGATATAGTTATTGTTTTCATCAACTATCGCAAGAGTCTTATATAAAAGCAATTAGCTTCTTCTCTACTTTTTCACAAATTACTATATAATGAAGCATGCACTATGTAATCATTGTAGCAAACATTAATTATTTTTATTACCTTATAGAACAGTCTGTACAGCTGCACAATAATACATATATAAACGAAAAAAGGTTAACTCGCTAAATTTTAAGAAATATATAAAATCATAAATATAATTTCTACACTTTAATGTTAAGTAATATGCAAAGAAAGGACATGAAAATTATATATATATATATAGGTATTATATATATATAATAATTATTTTCATAGTCACAATTAAATCATTACGACACATTAAACCCCGCACTTGCGATAGGGAGTGACATATATATGAATTAAATATATACATACACATTCGTACTGTGACTGTGTTGCAAAGTATCGCCGTCACGACTTCTCTGTTAATACTGACAGTACTTTGCAACACTATATTACAAATATATTTACTACATGAATGCAATAATAAAGTGTATATAGTTCTTCATATGCATGCACATTTATATTTTTTAACGCACTTCCCTACTATAAGAATGCTATTCGGTGAAAAAATAATGCAAGTACGAATATGGTACGAATACGGTACGAATACATACTGCCTGCGACTTCCTATAATATAACTGATTTCGCGAAAGTGAGTCTGGTGAAAAATTTGGAGTGGGAGGAGGTAAAATGACGTTGAAGGTTATATATGTACTTTTGTAAAAAAGAATGTTCATCTACATTCATATGTACGACACCATGTACATAAATGAATGATGCACGCACACATCATAATAATTATTGGCTGAATGCACGAAAATCGGATACAAAGAGGGAATGCAGAGGAATGCACTGTGGAGTCGTGACGTATAGAGTGCACGCGCGCAAGCTCGCGTCAGGGCACGGAGCCCATATGTGCAGTGTGCACATATATGCGGTGCGCACTGCGTCGAGTGTAGCGGTCACTGTACCGCGCGTACAATTGATAATTATCACATTTTGATTATGTATTTTTTTTTTTTATATATGCATATATTTTATAATTGTGACACGAACTGCAACTGCTAATGCGGTTTGAACTTTTCATCGTATATATATATATACATATATATATATATATATATGCAGTATATGTGTTGCTTATTGCAGTAAAAAAGTTATTGGTCACACTATATATATATATATATGGTATATACTTACATGGTATACATATATATATTTAAATTTTGAAATTTGGAGTCTATCTACTACAACTCTTTAACACGATTTTGTGATAAATATATATATTTCGTTGATAAGTATATATACATTTGAGATTTGCAAGTTTGTATACACCATATGTTAATATACGCATTTATTGAATAAACAAAAATAATAGATTATTATATATAAAGCGAATTAAAAAAAGGATTCAAAATGATTCAGATAAGATTTATTTCTGTATTTTCTTATGCGTTAATAATTCTTCTCATAATCATTTTCATCTATTAGATTTTTGATCCTCTATCCGGATTTTAAAGAAACTGATAGAAATGTATAGAAAATGTATCCATTTCTATACGTTTCTTTAAAATCGGGATATAGAATTGGAATCCGATTCTATACGATTCTATGCACTTTTTTATCCGGGTACACACACGAAACAAAAATTGTCTTTAAAATATATATTTGTGCTTCAAATCATTACATGCAATACAAACGATATAAGCGGATATTTGTTTGCGAATTCATGCAATTATCACTACCTTGAATAATAATGACTATATCTTTAAATCATAATTCAAATATATATACTACATCATATTGCAATTAATATATCATTTTTACCAAATTCTTATCACCCATTATCTTATAATGTATATCAAGTTTTACGTAAATTTATTAAAATTAACAAAATAAACCTTTATATATTATGTATTAGTATTTATAGACACGAATAGGAATAAAACAAAATTCTGAGATACATATATCTTTATTATTTGTTAATTTGTTGAACCTGCCTTTTACATTATGTATATTATAATACATTTAACTTGTTTTCAACTTGTTAGATAGGAAATAGATCAATTTTTTTCAGTTATTCATTGTACCGTCTCTTATTACCAACCTATACGAAGGCTCGAGAGAGGCACACTATATATACATTGTATGTTTTATATATCGTTTATTATTGCTTCCCATAATGTTGTACAACTTCAGCAGGATTGTTTGAGAAAAATATAACTTTCGTTTATATATATATTTAATATAAGATAAAGAAAAATTGAAATACTCTTTCCTGTTTACGTGTAATTTTCTATCTCATTTACAGATAAATTATTTAATAAAGCGTACACATGGAAAAGTATTCATTCTATATTTATATACATGAATAAAAATATAAAAAACTTTTTATAAAATTTAAATACAATTAAACAATTTTGCTAGTTGGTTGAAGAAGTGCAAGGTTTGCGTAAAAATGCAAAACTGAATTTCTATTCTGGAAATATATAGATGATGTGCAGTCGGAAATTTGGCTGCTGCAGATTAGATTAAAATTGCCTAATCTATTTTCACCATATGACCTTAACATGATCCTTACTATAACTAGCATATCGCGCACACAAAGTCAAATTTAATATAATGTATAAATGCTTTTTCCACTATGTCAGATATAAAATCAGATTATTTATAATAATCAATATATATTATTAGCTTGCTACAAAAGAAGTTAACACACCAAAATTATTATTATGGAAAATTTTGTAGCTATTGAAAATATTAAGGACTCAAGTTATGATTATGATTAATAAATTCACTCTGTACAGAGTTGAATATTAATTATGTTATAAAAAATATTTACAAGCAAAGCAATAAATGTAAAGAAAGAATTTTGTGAGAAACGGACAATTACATGTGTTAATTTTGTAGACGTTCAATTATATCTCAGAAAACAATGGGTTTACTTTGCATGATGTATATCATTTCCAAAAAGGCTTTCACTACTAAAATGAAAATGTTGCCATTAGTAGGATTTCAACTTTCTGAAGTTATTGTACTGCAAACTATAATTTATATCAATCTCGTTTTATACTTAATTTACTAAGAAATTAAATAAACAAAAATGAAACAAACTATCGAAGCAAAATATTTATTTTGATAAATATTCTTTTGGGCTAAAATAAAATTATGCAATTGTAGAAAGACAACAAGAAAAAAAAAATTAATTGATATAGAGGATTATGCAGATGTATATTATTTGCATAACTGCAAAAACATTGCATTGAACTTTTTAAATGCCCATTTTCTCAAGAAAGTATGAAACATCAATTTTGTTTCTAATCTAAATGACGTGATTTAGGTTTGTAATAAATAGTTAGAATTAGCTATTTAATTTGGTATATTATTTTCAAGTTGTTTTACTTTACATAATCTACTACAGTCGCGAACAACTTATGCGGAGTATGAACAATGTCTATATATGCATAAGCAATTGATATCTCAAGCTTTCCAGATTTCTGGATTTTTAAAATTATATTTGCCCTACGCAGCTTGCTTATCAATATTTCAGAAGTATTATTAATTTACAATAAATATCGAAGCAAACTTCGCAGAAAACGTGAGACCAAATGAATCATCCAGAAGCCTGTGAGAGCAAATATATAAACTGCAAAACCATACTTTGCAATTTATATGTTTCTTATACTTTATGAACGTTTACTCGTAGAAAATAAATTAAACAAATATAAATATTTGCTTTGGAATGTTGGCACACAGATATCACCGCTACTTGATGAGAGAGTGTGGAAGCGTCAGGCTCGCTTTTCAATATGTTATATGTTTCTTTAATGAATTTTTTTTTTTATTCATTCCATTATTGTGCTTTGAAACTATTACTGACTTCCTGGCGCTTAATTGAATAAAATTTGTAGAAAATTTTTGAAACTTAATTATCAATTAAATAATGTTATGTTTTTATTCAGGTAAATCAGTGATTTTCTATCTATATTTATTATACTGTGTATTTTAAAAGTAACTTACATTACTTAAAAATATCGCTTGTAATTGGCATACGACTTTCGAACCTTTTACGACAAAGGTACGGAAAGAGTATCTATAAGTACAATTATTAGAATAACATGCACAGGAAAAACTACACTCGTTTGAATATGGAGCGAAGAAAAAGTTATTTTCGGTTTATCGCGACTGTAGCAATATTTGTCTATACGCATATCTTTACACAAAATGAACCAGAAATTGAGTCTTGTACAACTGTCCTTCCTTAATTAGGTACCTGTGTCTTGCAGCAAGCGTGTTAAATTTCTGCACATTTGATATCTAACAGCTTATGTCGTGAACTATATTTCTATCATTCAATTATTCATGAACAAGTGAATTATTTATATGGAATTTTTATTCTCTTCTCTTCAAATCGTACTTAGCTCAATTTTCTTTCATCCAATATCTAGACTCTTTTGCCTCCAAAACATATCTAATATCTGTACTTTATGTGACATTAGCATACTTTTCGCCTCTTGGTAATATAATATTATTCTTTGACTGTATAGGTACATTTATCTAAACTGCTCATAAATATAAATAAATTAACGTTGTAAGTAATTACAATGAAGAGACTAAACCTAGCCCAATAAACTCTGGAGACCATCGAAATCTAGCAGGATCACTTATGGCTTTGAGTGTATGCATATACGTTAATAGGTGTACATCTGTCGCTTTCATTATTTGAGAGAAAAATTCAATTAGCTTTTTTACAGTGGACCAAAAGACTCAATCATCCGCTCGCATGCCTCGTACTTCTCCTTGATGTCTTTGCTACAAAAGAGAAGATCGTTAGTCACTTACTATTTCTAAATGATTAAAGAATTAAAGGAACTATTTGTTTAAGTAAATTATTTTTAAAAATTAAAAAACAAAACTAAGATGATTATTCGTATTCAAAATACAAAAATATCCTTGTTCACCTTGTTAATTTATGCATCTCAAATAAACATTTAAAAAATAGTTTGATATTATGTTTGAAAATATATTTCAAGAAAACAGATCTTCAAACAGTTGTTATCAGTAAATACTTGTTTGTTTTTTTTTATCAATGATGTTTATAAACATGTATCTAATCAGCACTCTGACTATAAACAGTGAAGAACCTATATAATCTATCAATTTCTATTAAAATTTAAACATTAATTTAATTATATATACATACATATATATAATTTTTCAAAAAATCATTTATTACTGGAAACAATTGCAATCTTTTAAGATTTATTTAACATTATATGAAATATCAACCAAATTTGCTTATCAACTTCACTATTTCATTGCATAAGATTTTTTAAAGGATTATAAATAATCTTAAACTCTAAAGTTCTAACAACTTGTGATCTCTACGTACACAACTGTACAAACTTCTGAAAGAATGACTATGTGACTCCAACCGTTAGTATGAGGCAAATTTAATTTATGCAAATAGTCACTGTTATTAGTATAATAATGTTTTTTTAAAATACTTAATTTTGAAATTAGTTATTACCCTATCTAATTCTTCCTTGGTATTGTCTTCAAGAGCTCTAATATCTTCCATAGTAAGTCCATGCCATCTATCCATCCAGCAGAATACTTGGCGATGAAAGTTTGTGAAAAGACGCCTCTCTGCTTTTTGGATAAAATTTTCAACTCGGTTCTGTAGACCAAACCACTTAAATTCACAGGTAACAAGTTTATAGCAAGTCATAACTGGTTGGACATTCGTCTTCCAGTCCTTGCTCACAAGAGGTCCTCGTCCAGTCTTTTGAGACTTAAAGTTTGTTGGATCTTCATCTTCTTTATAGTCTGCACTATCTACAGTATCATTTGCAATATCTATGTAAACAACCTCCCTCATTTTTAGCTTGTCATTTGGTAGCTCGTGAACCTAAAATTTTAGCTTTGTAGAAAACTACATGGTAATTGTGTCACATTATAAAAAGTTCGACTTACATTGAATTTGTTTCCAACATCTCCAATATGAAAGGATTCTATCATGATGATGAAATTCTCTTTCATGTAACCAGGATTCTAAAAAACCAATAATGTTTGAAAAAAGACAAAGTAGAAAGTAGAATAAGAAATTATAACAAATCATTAGTTACACTTATAATTGTTCTGCAGTAAGGATAAGCATTCCATGCCTCTTCATGAATTTCAAGGGAATTCTTAGGTAATAAGAGACGAATGAAGGCAGGCACTTTACTTGCTAAGTGGTAAATTTTGTAGGTATACTGTCCAGATGTATATTTGCCGCCCAGCAGCGGATAGTTCGTAAATGGTTCATTTTTTAAAACTTCTATACCTTCTCCACCACCAGTATTGTTTTTACTGGCTTCTGCCACGGAAAATAATTGAGCCACTTGGTACTGTAAGCAGAAAAAAGTTGTCTAAAATAGGTCTGTAAATAATTTTTCTTAGTTAGAATTTAAATCAACGTTTAAAATTTAATTTTAACTCAAAAAATTTCAAATTTTGGAAGAAACCGGGGATTTTAACATTTCTCATGTGATTTAATTTGATTGCATTTTAACTTTGCAGAAGTATTAAAAAATTACACGTTGTTAGTTTATAATAAACACCTTTCTATACCATCTATATACAATTATTAATTCTAGATGAAAATGCAAAATCTATCCAGTACCAATTATCAGAATAATAACCAATTATTAAGTGAGTCTTAACTTCTGCAACAATACTTAGTATCATTCAATGTTCAACTCATGTATTCGCCTTATAAGCTGTACTTACCTCTTCTACGGTGAGAGGCAAGGTGACTCGACTGAAACAAAAAGTTTTAATTATATTTAGATACTTGGTATAATAAATATAAAGACACATCAAGTAAATGAAATTAAAAAAAAAATCAATATATGAAAGAAAAGGATATAAAAGATAGGAAAGAATGAATAATGGACCTTAGATTTTTCCGTTTTATGCCTTTATAATTATCTTCATTAATTTTATTCATTAAAAAAAAATGTAATCCATAAAAATCCTTGAAATAAAATGAAAGTTTATACAAAAGGTAAAGAAAGAAATTTGCTTCAGTATGCACGATACTTTAAATCTATATTCATAGAAGAACTGACATTGAAATAAAAAAAAAACGAGATGAAACTTATCCAGCATTTCTATTGGCTACATTGCCAATAAAGCTCGCAGGATTCGATTTTCATTCAAGTATGTACAAATTTTAGAAGGTGAAGTAACCGAAAATGGTGGAGTGGAGTTCGTAAACGTTGAGAGATATAGAAAGGTTAATTTCGAAATCATGAGGCAAAGATAAGAATGGAAAATCCATGGTGTCGAGTTGGAATTTCTGTGAGTGAATCACTTACAATTCTTTGATGAGCATCTTGACTATATCGTGGCATGGGCCAATGTCTCGCTTTTAAAATTCTAACGAGCAAGCTCGTGATGTTTCGCAAACGATCGAGCAGAAAGGCAGACTGTCCGACGTCGATTACGGATGGCCTTATCAGGCAATGTCTGCAATCTTTCTGCAACTTTGCAGAATGTTACTAAACGCTACTAATTTTGCATTCTGCACCCTTCATGCAGGCCGACGACGAAACACCTCGAATCTCGGCGCTACGATACACTCGCGACTGACGGCTGACGGGGGCTGACACGGCTGGCGGTCCGTGTCTCGTGTGGTCCCGTGGTCCCGTCCCGTAGCAGTGCGGTCCCTCTGATGTCCCTGATCCTGATGACGAGCGAATTACATATACATATCTATATATATATATACAATACGTTATGTGCATGTACATACGGTGTCTATGCATGTATTTGTAAGCAACGTTTTCGTATCTTTATATGTACATGCACATATATATATATACATATATATGTATATATAAGCTAAAGGCGTGACGCCTCTAAAGCCATTGTCATAGTGACCGCAGTTTCCGATCAAATCCACGCTGGATTCGTCCAGCTCGAGTCCTATCTTCTTTTTTCGCCAATTGTAAGTCGCGCGGACCGGCGGACGCATGCACTGTGGACCGAATGGATGCGTAATGTATTATCGATCCTCAAAAGTGCACCGGTGAAATGTGACAAGTGCCACGTGACTGATCTACACATGTTTATAAAGCCGGATGTCATTGGTCCAATATTATCAAGTACACGTGGACTGAGTATATATGCGGTACATGCCTGCGTCATCGCAGTCATCACCAAACTCCAATCCAACAAGCATTATGATTCCACTCCTAATGTATTCCGAAATTCATTTTGATCAATAATGTGTAATGTAGGTCAATTCACGCCTCAGTAGTTGAGAGAAAAAGGATATTTTAACCTCGGTTATATTTTTGTAAAAAGTACATATATATGAAAATCCGTATACATATATGACGTATATATATGTGTGCATAAGTATATTGTATGTATGCGTATGTATGTATATGTACATATATACTAATTTAGGTATATGGGATAGTGCATGACATTACACTCGAAGCATCAACTTAATGACTTTAACATATGTATGTAATGACAAAATCTCTTATCATTATATTCATTGGAACGTATAATAGAGGTGTATAAGATTTAAGATAATTTATTGTGCTGCTATTTATACTATGTATACATATCTTAATCTACTATTTCTTATCTGAGAGCAAGCATACATATAAAAATGTAATACACTTGTGCATGATAGCAAAATGAACGACCTTTACGACCTATGTATTAAATTCTTGCGATGTACAAGTTTTTCGTGTACATATGTATACTAGTAAATACATATATTTATACCAAAAGGCATTTTCCAGGACATTTTTCCATATTTTTATATATCAAATGGCAGTTTCCGGGACATTTGTCAGTTACCGAAAAAGCAAATCAATCCTTGAAAACATTACTACCGAACGATAAACCAAAAAGTTACCGTTTGTCGATAATATTGGCAATAGGTAACATTAATTAATGAATTCAGCTCTTGGATTTTCAATACAGAGCAATAGATGTCTCTGGGTTTCCATCTAATATTCACGTAAGCGGCCAGAGAGACCTTAATAGGTATATATGGACATATACATCATAGATGTCCAGGGCATATAAGGCAGGTTCCTACTACAATTGCCTTACTGATGAGTCTATAGTAGTAGAAACTGAGATGAAACGCCAATTTCCATCAATCTCACTCTCACCTTACTAAGAGATGGAATCACTGTATAATCAGTGCCTCGCTTAGCTAACCCTGGTAAAAATCGAACTGTACGGGAAGTGTTCACCTGGTCCAAATTACATATTCTGTACATCTCGTGTGCAGTTAAAACAGCGTTTAACTGTACACGAACTGTACTTTGGGCACCCCGTACATTCGGATTTTCACCAGGGAAAGGTATTAAGATACTGGTTCGGTTCATCGCTAGTATATATAGTTTTATATATATATTATCGCTGAAAAGCAAATCAATCCTTGAAAACTTAATTGTCCTATTTTTGCACAATAAATTTTTCTCTTTTTCTTCCAGTAAAAAACGGAATGTACGAGGAATGTACGAAGGATCCAAATCACTCTTATGCAACAGTTAATGTACACTTAAACGCCATTTAAAGTGTGATTTGGGAGCACTGCGTACATTTTGATTTTTACCAGGAGTAGCACTTTGTGAAAATAAAAAAAATATATTTAAAAAAGTGCCTCAAAATTCTACTCGAATTTTGACTATCTCAGTGGGATAAGAACTTGGCTCGAGAATCGACCGTTTCTCTTGATGTAGTGAAAATGGACAGTAGGCCCGGCGTCGCCGGATATCTTATCCGACTGATGTATGCGTCCAATACATGTTTTGATATACGGGTTTTCTTATTGTTCGCTTGCGACTATAATCACACAAGTGCCGTAATTATATATGCTACCTTGCTGGGTGATTAGTTCAGGATCAGGTCAGAAAGTACCAAGTACACCAGTTTAATTATATAAATAACTTTAATAATAATGAATACCAATATGCGTACAAATAATCTGCATTAATAAACGCTATGCGGAGATTCTTCTGGATCCCAAAAATGTGCATATCGCGAGACAATTGTTGTTTGAACAGCGGTTGCGTACGTGTCACTGCCGGATGAAAAACTGGAGCGATCGCGCAAACGAGAATGATAGCACGCTGCGAGGGCCAAATAGAAAACAAAATTCGCGAGCGTGCAGGTCCGACGATGCACCGAAGGAACGCGGGTCATCAAAACAATGTTTGCGCGAACATACCGCCAGCCTTACGGTAACTGTACCGCAATGATTTCCTTCGCATTACAAACTAACTTAATCCTAAGTGGGAATCGCTGGCTTCGTCGCATCCTCAAAGACAACCGGTATATGGCCAGCGTGGAAATTGGCCGCGTTTAAGAGTCTACGACGCGGTGCTTATATTGTCACTATGCGAGTGAGTTAGTCGTCGTGCCTCGGGTGGCACTCGAGAACGTGAGGCAGGTCCCATTTAGCCGGAGGCAATTTGTCGTTTCGCAGTAGGACGATTTGTCCGGGCTTGAGCGAATTTGACGCGTCAACCCACTTTGAGCGATGCTGGCAAGAAGTGACGTAATCGCGAGACCATTTTGTCCAGAATCGCTCTAAGACTTGTTGGTACAGCTGCCAACGAGTCGCGCGGCTGCAAGTATAATCGGCTGTCAACGGTGCCGGCGCTGAAACTAGTGCACTGGTGTCAAAACGTATCGAGGCTTTCAAAGTCATCGGCAAGAGGTGTTAGTGAGCATGAATTTACACAAATTCAACTCGACACAAAAGCGGGATGAGCCCTCATACGTCGGCGTGTGATGAGGCTCTAACACGCGCTTCAGATGACGTTTTACGGAACGAACTCCAGCCTCCCACAGCCCACCGAAGTGGGGAGCAGCCGGCGGAATAAACCTCCACTCAACGCCATCCTCAGCCACACGCGCGCAAAGTTCATCGGACTTAATCGCGGCTCGATACGCAGCAAGCAACTCCCTGTCCCTGTCGGCACCATCGAAATTAGTGCCGCATACTATCTCGATGTGAATATCGCGTGACGCAATAATACAAACAAATAGCTCTATTTACGCGGGTTGTGACCAATGTCGCAATTTGACGGGTCCGACATAATCGACCCCACATTCGTCGAAAGCCCCAGACGCACGGTTGATGCGAGCCGATGGTAATGAACCGATTAATTGGGTTGGAGCCTCCGACCGCTGACGGGGTACGCGGAACTTAATTAGCTGCGATTGACCTCACGGTTTTTCGTGCTTGTTAGCACCCAAACCTACTGCCTTAGTAGAGTACTTAAGATCAGCGTAATTCCACCGTGGAGGGAGCGAGCGTGCGCGTAAAGGTCCAGTAATCGCGATACATGGCCTGAGGGCAGTATAATCGGGTGTTTTCCCGAGTAAAGCATCATTTCGTAGGGTTTGCCCCGATCGCATAGGACGTTACCCATCCGCTAGAGGGTCATTGGTCTCGAGCAGCGCTATTTCGTGCGTGAATGCTCGAGCTTGTACAAACGCTTAAATACGCTGAGATACGCGGGTCAGCGTGGCCTCACATATGGCTGAGAAGACGCATTAGGGAGCATGTCTGATCGCCAGATCGGCGACGTACTATAAGTACGTGTGCAAGATCGCGGCAGAGCCGGAGCGAAGATTAAAAGATTCAGAAAATCTCATCTGAAGAGTCAGGCTAAACCGTTCTATGGTGGATAGCCAACCTGCGTTCCATGGAGGCATCATGTTCGATCTCGTTGTGAGATGTGGGCATTCAGTGGGTTCAGAGCGAAGCCATTCTAGGCTATCACCATCACAGGGCTGATGAAGCTATGTTGGCGGGACGCCATATCAGCTGGATTGTCTGTACCAGGTTTCAGTCCAAACTGAATACTTCTCTATCATTCTTAATCCTATTTCTGGTACTTGAATGCTTCTTGGTTTATTGGGATATGTGGCTTCTCGAAGCAATGACGATCGTCGCGCGTATTAATGGGCCAGTGATGTCGGTCGCCGGCACACGAAACGAGCGTTCAGGAGCCGAAGGCACGTGCTGGCCCAGTAAACGAAAATTGACACTTTAATCAATTAAATGAAAATTTACGATGGCGTAACTTTCGGTACCGCGTGGCGTCGGAAAAATTTACTTCACTTTTAGCACTAGCCTGATCCTGGCAGGAGCGCCAAATGTTCGCTTGCGACAATATAATCGCACAAGTGCCGTAATTATATGCTGCCTTGCTGCGTGGTTAGTTCAGGATCCATAATTATATCTTTAATAATAATTAATACCAATCTGTTTCTTGCTATGCCCCGCGGCCCAATCCAATACATATACTATCCATGGGGCTGATACCCAGTCAGCAAGAAGACCTCTCAAAGAAGTCATAAAGATATCAGAAAAATGTTCTGACCTCGTTAAGAAAGCCCGAAATGATATCAGAAATATATCATAAAGAGGTCAGAAGACCCGCTTAAAGATGTATTTTTGGTAATATCGTAAAGTTGTATTACTTAAATCTCTTTTATAAGGTATTAATCCGAATAACATCTAAATAATACTATAATTATATTATAAAGTGTTCGGATGACCACTTAAAGATATCACGTTGGTAATATAACATGAGGAATGGACCTTGAATGCGCCGAATAATACATAAGTATTATTCGTTTTGTATCGTGGGAGCAACTCGGAGTCGCTCCAAATCGCTCTAAATCAAAGGTTAGGTTAGGTTGCCAACGTTATGTATATCTATATTGAAAAAAGAGCGACTCGGAGCAATCCAGGTAGTGCAAAACGAACAATGCTAAAGGAAGCGAAGGAGCGACTCGCAGCGATGCAGGTATTGCAAAACGAACAAAGCCATATGTATATATGGCATGTCTATATGTATATATAGGTATGCATAAGTGCAAGAGGACAACCAACGTTACCAGCTGACAATGAAAAGCGAGCTATTTAGCATTGTATATTTGCTTTATTTCTTTTTCTTTTTATTTAATTGGAATATTTAAATAAAAACCAATTAAGCATATCGAAATGGCCAATAAAATATTAACCTGCAAAGAAAGTTAAAAACCTTTGGCTTCGTTATACGAACACCCGTAAATACAGAACATATCGCGTTTGACCGACATCACCTAATCTACTATATGCTCTGTATTTCGCGGGTGTACGTTCGCATGGTTCGCATAAAGCGACTTAAGCGACCAAAGGTTTTATAATTTCTGGTTAAATAAGCATATCGGAATGGCCAAAATTTTGAGACTTGTAGATTATTATTATGCTCAAGCCTCAAGCCTACATTTGGCTCTGTTGCAATCCCTGTGATATCGGCAGCCTAAATACCCCTATATAAAGGTATCTAGGGACTTCTAGAATTAAATAACTAGGGAAGAAGAGTAGTTCATCTTTTTCACTCGAGAGTTCCTTGTATTAAATTTCATTACTGCGTCTGACGGTCTGAGACTCACGCTATAAGTTCTTTCTGTTTTATTTCCTTGAGGAAAGCTAACGTGCTGTGAGTTTTTAATTCATTTAGAAATCCAATTTTTTAAGAAAAATCTTTTATTTATAACGAAATATTATTATTGTAAATCCATTATTAGGAAAGCTTTTAAATTCTCATTACTGTAGTTTAGTGAAAAACAATTTAATAACTTGTTAATTTATTTTGTTTTCAGTTCTTGTCCGTAGTAACAGTTCTAACTGTTTTCCCTGAGAAAATGGTAAGTTCCACTTTTCTTTTACTATACCATTTGTTGTTAATAATCTTGTATATATAAGAATTTGTATTACAAAAAAGTACAAAACTTGTATTAGTAGATAATTATTCATTTATGCACATATTTATTGTGATGGAATATGAATACAAAACTAATTTAATTTGCATTGATTACATACGTTTCATTCATTTTGCATTCATTAACTATAGTTAATGAAATAAATCATGCATAATATGCATATTTCATTTTTATTCAACATATTAAAACAATGATCTTTAAAAATTCATATTTTTTTTTAGCCACGAGAAATCAAGGAAATTAAGGACTTCCTTCTGAAGGCACGAAGGAAAGATGCGAAATGTAAGCAATTTTTTATTCCCTTAAATGTATTTCAACACGATATAATTAGATCAGAGTTAATAACCATTTCTTAAATATTAAGAGGTGCTTATGTTTAAAAAATGAATATCATTAAGAAGGTGATCTAAATCAGAACATTTTTCAACCAAGCTCTTAAGCAATAAAAGTAAATAAAAAGTGATTGAAACGTTTTTTCAAAATTTGATGTTTGAAAGTGTGATTCTACATAACATTACAATCCTTAAAAAAATAACATTAAAATTAGTTCAGCATATTATCATAAACGAGGATCCGAAATAAGTTCTTGTTATCCCAGTCCTCATGTAATTTTGAACCAATATCATTGGTATTTTTTAGGAGATTGTATATGATACGCAGAATCATTTCCTTTCCAAAGTTCGATTTTTGTATTTTTATTATTTTTTTTTCCAACTCATTGTTGTCGTCCCAGCTTTTAGGAAGCTTTTGTCTGAACGTGTATCTACCAACTCACCATTTTTTTTTGGAACCACCCGAAGCTAGTCCCTCCAGTTGCACCTGCAGAAGTATCCACATTCGAGTGTGTAATGTAGGGAATATTATGTACTTGGTATAAAAACCTATGACAAGTAAAAGTTATCTCAGAGCCAGACCGTGAATAATTATTGTGGCAGGAACCAAACCTGGGATCTTTTCAGCGGTCCACTTGTGCGAATTACGACTGATATCTTAACATGCAAAACCATCGCACATCTTAAAGTTCAAATTTTGAAAAAACGTTTAATTTACACTTCTTGTTGCTAGGTTAGGTCGGTTGATGTTCTACTTTAGAACCCCTTTAAATTTGGTTCGCTCTCACTCCCAGTGTAGAGAATCATGCATCAGTCATTCTTTAGTGGACAATAATAAATTTTTAGGTTTGTGGAATATATAATAAATACTAGAAAGAAAAAATATTTTTTAAACCATCTAAAATTTTACAAATAATTTGATGAATTAGATCAACAACCGGCACCAAATGTCTAACACAACTAGTCATTTAAGAGATTTTAAATTTTGATAAATAATAGTAGAGTATTTATAGTTTTCTACCTACTACACTAGTACCCATTGTATTTAAATTTCATATTAAATATTAAATTTTTCTCTTTTTTGAGAAGTGTTAACAATAAATTAATAAATCTTAACATTTTGATCATTTGTTGTGGTTCTTTTCAGAATTTATTCAACTCAACTTTTTATTTTAAATTGTTTAATATATTTTTTGATTGATATAGTTGCATATATATGTTAAGAGAAAAACATACATGTAAGTTCATCAATCAAAAAATATATTAAATACTCTAATATAAAAAGTTGACACGAAATAATTCTGGCGAGGACCACAACGAATGGTCGAAACGTTACGGTTTATTAATTTATTGTAAAAGATCCTCAAAATAAAGAAAAATTCATTATTTAATGTCTACTTAAAAAAGGATCAAGAAAATTTAATTATATTATGTTGAATTGTAGTATTTAAATTTCTTTCTAACTTGTATTTAACCGTGTCTCACCCGTGAAATGGTGAGACACATGTATTCAATGCAGACTATTGCAATCTGTAGTAAACAAGTGGTAAACAAGTAAGATGTAATTATTAATATTTGTTTTACAGCCGTCAAAATAAAGAAAAATGCAGAGAATGTCAAATTTAAAGTACGATGCTCCCGATTCCTGTACACCCTAGTTATTACAGACAAAGAAAAGGCAGAAAAACTTAAGCAGTCTTTGCCACCAGGTATGTAAATCGCTATTTTCTTGAGTTTTGTTTATATTATCTTGATGCAGATTTAATAGTACTGTTTTTAATGCCAATGTTCTTTAATTTTATAGGTCTTCAAGTGAAGGAAGTTAAGAGGAGTGAACGTTTGTAAATGATTAGATAAAGATAACTCTGAAATGATTAAATAAATGTTTATTTAATTATAATATGCATTTTAACTGAATATCTTATTAAAACACAAATACCTCTTCTACAATAATTTTATTGTTAGGTAGTTTAGCCACTCAAATGAAATTATCGTTTTTGACTGTTTATAAACAGATTGAAATATTTTCAAAATAAATTTGATTTATTATATTATTATCAAACAATGCTAATAAACTAACATTTTTCTGGCTCAATTTTGACGTTTTTGTTATAGTGTGATAATAAAGTTGATATGTGGTTATTTTAACTTATTGACAAAAATACGGGTTGCATTAGAACAAATATGACAATTGTATATGTACCACTTGCGCATAAACGTTTGTTGCAAAAATGCAAATATTTACATGATAAATGAAATATGTGCAATTATTTCCATAATCTTATGGTAGCAATATGGTTTCATATGTTGCGGCGTAATATTTTCTTAATGGCAACACTATCTTGTCGTATGTTGCAGCATGATATCGTCATCTTACTGTAACATTACAGTGTTATACATTGATAGGAACTGAATCTTATCGGTTTTTGACTACACGATAGTGTGTTTTTGTCCCTGCAATTGGATATATAGTTGCAGATAGAAACTGGCTGTGTCATGAGTAATGTTTTTTATACGCAATAGCGGGTATACATGCTCTCTGCATGTAACAATACTACAGGAACTAACAAGGATATTTCTACCCGTACCTGTGACTGCGGAACCAATTAGCGCCGCGAGGAATAATGTCTACTTTTTTGTTAAAAAAAAATAATAAAAAAAAGATTTTATAACAATTTTTAAAAATTAAAAAAATTTTTTTATATTATTTTTTATAATATCAATTTATTATTTTTTAAAATTAATAATTATTTATTAATAATATTGTATAT